>MDKJ01110350.1:0-60134 GCA_005239525.1 Nicotiana knightiana | reverse complement strand
ATATATATATATATATATATATATATATATATATATATATATATATATCACCTAACAAAGAAACACCTATGAAACACCTATATAACTTCCAAAACTGAACAAAACTATTATTTCGCTTTGCAAACACACGGGGCAAGTTCTAGACATCAAATGGAGTGCACAAAATAACACACAGCCTATACACATGGAACATAACTCACTCAGGATTGGACTAATCAAGACACTCTAGTCAAGCAGTTAAACAAAGTTAAGATCATACAATTTAAGGTGCTTATACAGGAGTCAAAAACTGATCCTAAGGGTCACAACTAAAGTACTCACTATTCTCAAGGCATAACAAAGTCAAGAGATATTGCTTCAATTGAAAACATATCACAAGGTTTCCTTCTTCTAACAAAATAAAACTAACTACACCCGGTTCAAACAAAACCCTTGAAAAAGAACCGCGTCACAAAGAAAAACCAAGGGAAAATTTTTACACTACCTCACAAAGAAAATATTTTTGTCCTTTTTCTTTTTAAATCCCTCAAAAAAACTATCTAGGAAATCCATCATCAGGAAAAGTCCAAATTTCCTACTTTTTTTTTCTTGATTTTTCTTAGGAGCTACTAAAATACTACACAACTACAAAAACAAAAATAAGAAGTTGACATCTTTCTGACGTACTCTACTGATTATCTAAAGAAATTCTCCCCCACCACACTTAAAGTAGTGCAGTGTCCCCAACGCACAAATCAAACAAAATAATAATGAGGATGGACAAGAAACTCCCTGAAAGGCCAAATGCTGAAGCACTAGCGGCTCACGTGTAAGGACACGTAAAATTCTTAACCAAAATTTTGGTATTTCGTAGTGCCAAGTTAGATTCCTGTGGTTATTATAGAAGAAATTCTTTGCGGCGAGCTTGCGAGTCGCGGTCTGAACTTTTTGGATTGATCAGTACCCTGCGGACTGAGAAGAAAATGTTTCTCAGACTTACACATTTTTGCGGCCCATTATGCGGTCGCATAATCACTCCGCGCACCGCATTATGGCCGCAGAGTAAAGCAGAAAATCTGGCTAAAATTGAGGCCAGCTTTGCGGTCGATTATGCGATCGCATAATCAATATGCGGACCGCATATTGGCCGCATAACCTCTTTTGGGTTTCTCGAAGGGAGTTCTGCGGTGCATTATGCGACCGCAGAACAGGTTTGCGGACCGCATAGTTTTCGCATACCTGGTCAGAAAATTCATCTTCCTGGAGGCCATTTTGCGGTCACTTTGTGGACCGCATATCCATTATGCGGTCGCATATGCGACTGCAAACCTGTGTCTGGGCACCCATTTTCTTAATTTAAAATCCGACCCCCATTCCGTTAAAACACCCCCTTTGGCCATTTTTCATCATATTTTCTGATAACTAGAGTGAGAGAATGAGATTTAGAGTGAGAAGGTGATACTCATCCAATACCCCTCAATTTTTGCTTGAAATTTGAATAGTTACCAAGGAAAGCAACCTAGTCCTGCACTATAGAGGTAAGAATATATACCCCGTACTCTAAATTCACAAATCTAGTAAAAAGGGGAATAATTGGTGTAGCACATCTTGGGTGTGGGGATGGATATTTTGCATGCATGTGTCCTTAAAATATGTGGGTAGGTTATGCGCTAAGAATGGGTTGAGGGGTGGTATAATATTTCATAAAAAAGGGCTTAATAGCCTTACTATACATATAAGTGTTTGATGAAATGCTCTAGTGAGCTAGAATTACAATTACCTTTCTAACTTTGGGTTCAATTTTGTTAAATTATTAGAATATATTGAGGCTGCTAAACGGTAATCGTCTAAAAGTACATAAGGAAAGCTCAAACAAGGTATTTTGGCTAAAATTTCTCTCTCGAAATTGAACTCCATAATGTTTCCGTAAAGCTTAAGTATGGTCGGCTCAAAATCCCTAATTTCTACATCCCGGGTTGTCCCCTATAAACATATAAACATGATTATTCCGAATAAGCTTTATATGAAAAGTTAGACGTTTAAAGTACGGTTTGCTTATTAAGTCGGTATGGCTTTGAGTCATATGGTAAATGAAAACTAGTATACCAATTGAGTTAGGAAAACTCAATATGCTTAATACTCTTAATTGCTCCCACATGTACTTTATGACTTGATTGAGTATGTCTAGTTGTTAATAATATATAAAGATGTTTGGAAATGAAGTAAATGAATTGGGGTACTGCTTGTTTATGACTTTGATGTGTCTTCTTATTGTTGGTTGGTATTTGGTGGTGAGCCTTGAAATTAAATGAAGTGAAAGTCTGGGATATAAATAAACGCGGCCATCGTGCCATGAATAATGAAACTTGTGAAAGGCCCCAAGAGCCAATGGAACATTGTTATGGTGAGAGGTTGAAAATTCTAATAAAAGAATTGTAAAATGTGAAAGGTTCTGAGATGAATACATTTCGATATATGTGTTACCTTTGTGTGCAAACTGAGTATAAAATTTTTTTTGGGAGCATCATTAGCAAAACCGAGGAAGGGTGGG
This sequence comes from Nicotiana knightiana, assembly GCA_005239525.1. Classification (NCBI taxonomy): domain Eukaryota; kingdom Viridiplantae; phylum Streptophyta; class Magnoliopsida; order Solanales; family Solanaceae; genus Nicotiana; species Nicotiana knightiana. Next base: position 57,604 of record MDKJ01110350.1, on the reverse strand, counting down.
TCATAAGGCCCATACCTGAAACTCCACGTGCCGGTGTAGGGGTGGATTGTGATTTGGGATGAAATTGTGATTATTCCCCTAAATTGAGATGAAATTGGTACCTGTGAATTGGAAGTAAAAAGCCAACCCACACGGCATATGTGGGAAGGCAGCCTAGCTGATCCGGTGGAGATCAGACTCCATGTTGCGCACATGATGGTACTACTCTTGTAACAACTTTCTTTCGCATCATATGTCAAACCACATCGCCCGTGGGGAGATGGCTTAGCCGATCGGGCGTGATCGGACTCCGTGCTAACAAAGGCGGTGGTAATCAGTGCTAATGGTCTCCCAACTAAAAATATATATATGTATACTATTTTCGTACCTTGGAAATCGTTATGTTTCAATTGGTTATTTGGATATTGTTGATTGCGACTTGCTGTTCTCTATGTGTTGTCTTTGCCTGTATGGACATTCTATTTTGAAACAGGACTTTTAGTTATATATACTAGTACTGTTACAGTACTAACGTCTCTTTTGCCGTGGGCGCTGCATCTTTAGTGGATGCAGGTGGTTCCATGGTAGGTGGCAGTGATCAGTGATAGCGGTACGCTCCTTTCAGCTAATTTGGTGATCCGCACTTCACTTCGGGGTCCTGTGTCATTTGGTTATCGTGTACTTTGTATTTTAAAGTATAGCCGGAGCCTTGTTGCCGACATTTCTACATTACTCTTCAGTTGTATTTAGAGGCTCCGTAGACAGGTTGTGGGTGGTGTTTGATATTGGAAAGTAAAATCAGAAATATCGGTATTTGGAAAATATGTTTTTTTTCATATTATCTATAAAAATTGAAACTTCTAATGGAAACAAAATAGAAGTTGTTAATGAAATATTTACAAAGTATGATTTATGGAATTCATCTCCTCTTTATTCATGAATTAGTTTGGGTAGAATGAGACCTAACAGGCTTGCTCAGTCGGGTTTTCTCGGTTGAGCGCCGGTCGCGCTCCTCAGTTTTTGGGGCGTGACATCACGGGTACTCAATCTTTCCCCAGTTATGGTCCTTTGTGTGGGCACCCCACACTTAGTTCTCACCATCTAGCTTGCTTTTGTACTCTTCTAATGGATTTTCCATCTATGCTAGTAATCCTACAAAATCAAAACAAACAATACAAAAAATAATATAATGACAATAAAAATAAAAGAAATCAGTAAAGCTGGGTTGCCTCCCAACAAGCGCCTGATTTAACGTCGCGACACAACTTGAACCACTTTTTCCCTCCACCTCGAACTTATGCATTGAGCCCCTAATTTGGCTTCAAGCTTTCTGTTACTCTCCCTTGGAAGTGAGACAAATTTAATTGGGCCAAGCAACCAATATCGCATTCTAAACTTCTTGGACTGAGGATGAGGTATGTAATTATGTCTCTCTAGCACAACGAATTCAAGAATATAAGCACCCCGTTCCTCGTCCATTGGCTCCCCCAAAGGCTCAAATAACTCGATTTCTGTCATGCCCCAACCTCGAAGAGCGTGTCCGGTGCTCAACCGAGGAGACCCGGTCGAGCAAGCTTGTTAAACACTTTTCTACCCAACTCACTTATGGTCAAGAGAAGGCATATTTCCATTAATTAAACAGTAGAAGGATCATATATATAAATACTACTAAATCATTTCATTTTGCTACATCGTAGTTGTATGCGGCTAAAATCGGAGAGCTCGATTTTACGGTCATTTCGACACCCAGAAGGCTCGAAGGGCCAAGTTTTGGTATCAAGGGGCACATCTGAGGTCCTCGACCTCGAGGCAATCCATATCGAAGGTCCTCGATCTCGAGGTAATCCACATCGGAGGTCCTCGACCTCGAGGCAATCCATATCGAAGGCCCTCGACCTCGAGGCAATGCATATCGAAGGTCTTCGATCCCGAGATAGTGCATATCGAAGGCCAACATAAAAAGGCGGGAAGTTACCAAGGGGCACATGCTCAAAGCTGACAAAAGTACACAAAATAGTACAAGCCCGTACAATGGCATTAAAAGGCTGTACCGACTATATCTATTTGTATTAAGTACACATGTACCATGTGGGATTCCCCTTCATATATAAAGGGGACCCTTTCCTCTTTGTAAGGGATACGATATTCAATATACAAGAACAATAACATTCTCTACTCTCTAACTTAAACATTCTCTAAAATCGTTCCATTGATTTATTACTTCCATTTATTGTTCTTCACTTATTACTTGTTATTGATCATAAATAGACCATTATTAAGGCCCAAAATACTGTTTAATAATTATCGATAGCCCCAAATCAAGCTTCTCAAGCTCGACTTCGAGGCTTACCCGGATACCCTCGAGACTGGCCTCTCCGATACCGGGTTTGCGTAATTTAGTTCTTTTCGCTCTTATTTCATTTTTCTCGCTTCATACTCTGCATCTACTGCCTAAACAGCCGGTATTAAAATAGATCGCATATTTTTAGAACCACATAATCAAAATATAATTGTAACTACCATTTTCACGGTAAACAGTTTGGCGCCCAACGTGGGGCTAAAAATAATAGTGATTATCTTAGTGCTGGTTTTCTAAAAACACAAGTTATCCTTCACACTTTTTCTTGCCCAAGAATCTTCACATTCAGTTCAGAAAATGTCTAACTCAGTAAACGCACGTGAAAACAATGAGACTAAGGAGCACGAACCGCAAGAACCGTGCTCAAACAGGCCAAAGTACCCACTGCCACGAAAGAGCGAACTCAAAGTTATATACCTAAAAGAACTATTGTGTTTAGAGAGGAAGGTGTCGAAGCATTGTCCCAACCACATAGCGATGCACTGGTAATTTCTTTCATCTTAAATGGTGTTCAAATTAAGCGTGTGCTCGTGGATCCAGGTAGCTCGACCAATATAATCAAATTCGGGGTAGTGGAGCAGCTCAAGCTGCTTGACCAAATCGTACCTGATTCTAATTCCCTCAAAGGGTTTAACATGGAGAGCAAAACAACAAAGGGGGAAATCATCCTCCCAGTCGACGAATCTGGTACAGTTCGAGGCACCAGGTTTCATGTCATCGAAGGGGACACGAGATACAACGCCCTGCTGGGAAAGCCATGGATACACAACATCAGGGCGGTACCGTCGACTCTCTACCAGATGTTGAAATCCCCAACCACAGATGGTATAAAAATAGTGTATGGGGAGAAACACGTTACAAAGGAAATGTTTGCAGTACACGACGTGGAACCCGAGCCCATATATTCCGCCTCCGAGGGGTGAAAATGCAAACTGGTCCCCGAAGATGACGAGGAAGAATTCATCACCCCTCGAACCTTCATGGCCCCCCGAAGAATCAGACAAAACAAGATCAAGGATTGAAGAGCTGGAACAAGCCGTTTTGATGAAACACCTACCAGATCGAAAGGTATACCTGGGAACGGGACTAACCCCCGAACTCAGGAAAGATCTCATTCAATTTATTATTGACAACATTGATTTCTTTTCTTGGTCCCACTTAGATATGACAGGGATCTCCCCAGAAATAACCACCCATCGACTGAGCGTTGACCCCAGGTTCAAACTGGTGAAGCAAAAAAGGAGGCCTCAATCCGAGGTAAAGCATGCGTTCGTCAAAGACGAGGTAAAAAAACTCCTAAAAATAGGGTCCATCAGGGAAGTAAAGTATCTCGAGTGGTTCGCTAATATAGTAGTGGTCCCTAAGAAAGGGAACAAATTAAGAATGTGCGTAGATTATAAGGACTTAAATAAAGCATGCCCTAAAGATTCATTCCCGTTGCCCAACATTGATCAATTGATTGATGCCACGGCCGGCCATGAGACTCTCACCTTTCTGGATGCCTACTCCGGGTATAATCAGATTCGAATGAACCCCTAGAATAGGGAAAAGACTTCATTCGTCACGAAGTATGGCAGATACTGATACAATGTAATGCCCTTCGGGCTAAAAAATGCAGGGGCCACGTACCAATGCCTAGTTAATAAGATGTTCGAACATCAAATAGGCAAATCCATGGAAGTTTACATTGATGACATGCATGTTAAGTCTCTGCGCGCAGAAGACCATTTGACTCATTTGCAGGAAACCTTCGACATCCTTATAAGCTACAACATGAAGCTCAACCCCGAGAAATGCACCTTCGACGTAAGTTCGGGCAAATTTTTAGGCTTCATGGTATCAAACAGGGGGATTGAAATCAACCCCTACAAAATCAAGGCCATCAAAGAAATCGTGGTGGTAAACAACGTAAAGGCCGTATTGCGGTTGATCAGGCGAATAGCGGCACTGGACCGATTCATCTCGAGGTCATCAGATCGGAGCCATCACTTTTTCTCTCTACTCAAAAAGAAAACAACTTTGAGTGGACTCTGGAGTGCCAGCGTGTATCTCTCAAGCCCGCCTTTGCTCCACACCCCAAAAGAGGATGAAACACTATACTTGTACTTAGCAGTATCCGAGGTAGCGGTAAGTGGTGTATTGGTTCGAGATGAGCAAGGTACACAATTACCTATCTACTATGTAGGTCGAACCCTGAGAGATGCTGAAACCAGGTATCCACATTTAAAAAAATTAGCTCTTGCATTAATAAGTTCATCTCGAAAATTTAAGCCTTATTTTCAAAGCCACCATATATGTGTTTAAACAACATATCCTCTCCGGAATATATTACATAAACCTGAATTGTCGGGCCGGCTGGCCAAGTGGACCATCGAGCTCGGGGGGTATGATGTTGAATATCAACCCCGAACGGCTATCAAGTCCCAAATTCTGGAGAACTTCATGGCCGACTTTGCACCCGCCCTCGTGCCCGAGGTAGAAAAAGAACTTCTGCTAAAAACGGCCGCATCATCGAGGATGTGGGCCTTATTCATCAACGGTGCCTCAAATATAAGAGGATCTGGGCTCGACATAGTTCTGAAGCCACCTGCAAGTGGCGTGATTAGACAATCTATAAAACTGCAAAGTTGACTAACAACGAAGCTGAGTATGAGGATATGATTGCAGGTCTCAAACTAGCCAAAGGCCTGGGATCGGTCGAAGCCAAATGTGATTCCCTTCTGATAGTAAACCAGGCAAATGGGAGCTTCGAGGTTCGAGAGGATAGGATGCGACGGTACCTAGAAAAAATTCAAACCACTTTGTGTCGTTTCAAAGAATGGAATCTGGTCCACATACCTCGGGAGCAGAACAATGAGGCCGATGCTCTCGCAAACTTGGGGTCATCCGTCGAAGAAGATGACGTACTCCCTGGGGCTGTTATTCAGATATCCAAATCGGTGATCAAAGAAGGCCATGCCAAAATCAACTCCACCAGCCTAACATGGGATTGGATAAACAAATATATCGATTATTTGGTAAGTGGGAAGCTACCCACGGATCCAAAAGAGTCAAGGGACCTTCGGACCAGAGCAACCCGATTTTCACTCGACGAAAGCGGAGCTCTATACAAAAGAACCTTCGACGGGCCCCTGGTAGTATGTTTGGGACCAGGAGACACTGATTACGTGCTCCGATAAATCCACGAGGGCACCTGCGAAAATCATTCCAGTGCCGATTCTTCAATTCAAAAGGTGATCAGAGCAAGTTACTACTGGGACATCATGGAAAGGGATATCAAAGAATTCGTCCGAAAATGCGATAAGTGTCAGAGATTCGCGCCAATGGTCCACCAACCTGGTGAGCAGCTACATTCAACCTTATCACCATGGCCATTCATGAAATGGGGAATGGACATAGTCGGCCCCCTACCAACGACACTAGGTAAAGCTAGATTTATTCTGTTTATGACTGACTATTTCTCAAAATGGGTGGAAGCACAGGCCTATCAAAAGATAAGAGAAAAATAAGTCATTGACATGATAAGGGATCACATCATGTGCCGATTTGGCATCCCCTCCGAGATAACGTGTGATAACGGGAGTAGTTCATCAGAGGCAAAATAATAAAGTTTCTCGAGGATAAAAAAATCAAAAGAATACTATCGACACCCTACCAACCATGTGCAAATGGTCAAGCCGAATCCACAAACAAGATCATCATTCGGAACTTGAAAAAGAAGTTAGAAAATGCGAAGGAAAAGTGGAGAGAAACACTGCCCGAAGTACTATGGGAATATCGGACAACCTTTAAATCAAGCACATGAGAGATACCGTTCTTTTTGGTGTACGGTTCCGAGGCTTTGATACCGGTCGAGATCGGAGCGCCAAGTGCCAAATTCCTACATGCCACCAAAGACTCAAACAATGAGGCCATGAATACGGCCCTCAAGCTATTAGACGATAAGCGAGATGCTTCAATGGTCTGGATGGCCACCTAAAAACAAAGAATCAAAAGATACTACAACCGAAGAGCAAACCTCCAATTCGGAATTAGGGATTTAGTTCTAAGGAAAGTCACCCAAAGCACTCGAAACCCTGACGAAAGGAAGCTAGGTCCAAACTGGTAAGGACCATACTGCATCCTCGGAGTAATCGGCAAAGGATCCTACAAGCTTAGCACCATGGAAGGCGAGCAACTACCAAATCATTGGAACGTATCAATGCTCAAGCGCTATTATTACTAAGGTACAATCCTCTCCCTCTTTTCTTCAAGCTTTTACACTAACCAAAGGCGCAGGTGTGCGACTAAGGGGAATCAAAACATCCCCCAGCTCGAAGGCCTTAAGCTTTAAAGCATGCGCTGCGCTCTTTTTCCCTCGCGTCGGATTTTATCCCAAAATGGGTTTTACCGGCGAGGTTTTTAACAAGGAAACATCCATATACTACCTAAGGAGAACTCACCAAGTATTCAAGTCTTCTCTTCGATCAACCTCGAATACTGAGGGGCATCCCCCTGGGAGATAACTGAAATATGTCAATGAAGGTCTCGATAGGAGAATGATGTATCAGATCAAATGGTCGAATGAACCGTATCCGCATAGAATAATCGAACCCTCGATGGAAAAAACATGTATACTTATACCAAGTAATCAGAGAAGTACCTTTTGTCAAAATATTTTGCACATCAAAGAAGTTTTCCATTTTCACAAGAGACATCCCCAAGGCCAAAAATTTAGCAAGCACACAGGAACTGTCCTCGACAGTCACTCCACCGAGTCACCAAAAACTCGAAGCCATAAGACCTCAGGGCAGGTAACACCAATTCCGACTCAAGGACTGTCCCTGACAGTCGGTTCATCAAGCTATAAAACTCAAAGACGTAAGACCTCAGGGCAGGAAAATTCTAACTCATAAGCCCTCCACGAGGAAATATCAACAACATAATCTCTTCTCGAGGCAACATCAATTCCGACTCGGGGACTGCCCCCAACAGTCGGTTCATCAGGTTATCAAATTCGAAGCCATAAGACCTCAAGGCCGGGAACTGCGAACTCGTAAGCCCTCCATGAGGCAACATAAAAACTGTGAGACCGTAAGTAAGGTCATACCACCTAAAAGCGTAAGAGCCCTAGTCGCCAGCTAGTCATACCAAACTTACGTGTAAGAGCCCAAGTCGCCAGCTATAGGTCATACCGACCCAAAGCATAAACCCCATATCAAATTCAAGGTTATATATCGAACTGTTAAGACCCAAAAGGCATACCCTCAATATAGAAACCATGGTTATCTCACTCGGGGACTAAAAGGCTACAGCCAAACACTATGACCACCGTCATAAGGCTTCGGCCAAACTAACGCAACTCGGAGACGTCCAACTGTTGCCATAAAATCACAGGCCTCCATTTACTTCAAAAAACTTCGAAAAGAACCAGTTAAAAGTTGTATCAATCTAAAGCGTAAGAGCCCAAATCGCCCGCTACATTAAAAGGTTGTTCCAACTAAAGCGTAAGAGCCCAAGTCGCCAGCTAATCGTATCGACCTTACACGTAAGAGACCGAGTCGCTAGTTACAGGTCATACCGACACAAAATGCCTCCGGGTCAATTTGAAAACCTGAGGGCTGTTGAGCTCGAGTCGAAATCCAACTCGGAGACTAAGCCTGACACGGTTAACTAAAGTGCCTCAGGGCCAAAAATGCGTAAGAGCCCAAGTCTCCAGCTAATTATATCGACCTTATGCGTAAGAGCCCGAGTCAACAACTACATGTCATACCGATACAAAGTGCCTCCGGGCCAATTTGAAAACCTGAGGGCTATTGAGCTCGAGTTGAAACTCGAATCAGAGACTAAGCCCAATACGGTTAACTAAAGCACTTCAGGGCCAAAAAAGCGTAAGAGCCCGAGTCGCCCGATACATTTAAAGTCATATCTACCTTACGCGTAAGAGCCCAAGTCACCAGCTACAAGTCATACCAACACAAAGCGCCTCCGAGCCAATTTGAAAACCTGAGGGCTGTTGAGCTCGAGTCGAAACCCGACTCAAAGACTAAGATCGATACGGTTAAATAAAGCTCCTCAAGGCCAAAAAAGCGTAAGATCCCGAGTCTCCCGCTAGATTTAAATTCGTATCGACAATACGCGTAAGAGCCCGAGTCGCTAGCTACAGGTCATACCAACACAAAGCGCCTCCGGGCCAATTTGAAAATCTGAGGGCCGTTGAGCTCGAGTCAAAACCCGACTCGTAGAATAAGCCCGATATGGTTAACTAAAGCGCCTCAGGTCCAAAAAAGCGTAAGGGCCCAAGTCGCCAGCTATAACAGTTATCGTACGACCTAAAGCATAAGAGCCCGAGTTGCCAGCTTAAAGAGCCTCTGGGCCAATTAATAACCCTAAGGGTTTCATCTCAAAGTCCAATTCTCCAAGCTAACTACCAACAGGCAAATCAAATCAAAGGAAATTTCATACATATATATATGTATTGCAAATACATATTTACAACGCTCCCGCAGGAGTCTTATGAAAACAACAAGGCTGAAATCTATTCTACTCTCGGGACCAGCTTTGACGACGGCCTTCAAGTATCAACATCAGCTCAAGAAGAAAGGAAAAACTTGGCCTCGATATCGCCCGCCTCGACCTGCATTACTTCTTCCGAGAAGTCAAAGCCCCTAGAATGTATCTCTTCGAGGATCTCCCTCCGAGACTGTATCGGGGACATTCATCACCCCTCATCTCTCTAGTGAAAGCCCCCCTCAGCTTGACTTGAGAATCGAAAATATCTTTTAAGTAAACGACCACTTTCTTGTCGGCCTTCATATTCAGAAGATCATCCTCGAGCTCGACTGGATTAAGCTATCTTCTCGGGCATTACGAAGTCGTATCTCGAGGGCAGCAGCCTTTCCCAAAGCATACCTTTGACTCGAGGATCGAGTCCCCTACGGATAGTTATCGACTACCACCGATCGCCCATCAAGAACAGAAACCTAACAGTTTATTTAAAAAGTCCAAAACTTTGGACCAATTATCAACATGCATCACAATCTATTCAAAAAAGCAAATAAAAGACAAGAAATGGAAAAAAACAGAGGCCTTTATATATAGTGAAGATTCACAAAGGTATATCTTACAAGGCTCATGGCTGGAGCCCTTACACAAAGAAAATAACAAGTAAAAACCTAATCTACCTTCTTTGAGAACTAGTCTGTAGTTATTATCGGGACTTCGCCTCCCCCCGGGACCTAGTCTTCATCAACCCCCTCAGGACTAACATCCTCACCAGCTCTTTTCTCTTTGTCTTCGACATCGGCTTCTGCCAGTATCACAACTGGTCATGCTGACCCCTAAATTAGGAAAGCACTCAAGAACTCCAAGCAGGAAGATATTAAGATTCCCGCAGGAATTTTCACTTAAAAAATATTATATATATGTGAATTTACTTGGTCTCGGATTCAGGGAAAAGAAGAATTGGTGAAGCAGTTCTCAACATCATGATTTATCTGCGACACGAGGACATATCTTCAAGTTATCTTCTCCCCGCCAAAGAATAGACCGACTGGCTCTATCAATAACTGTATCTCCTTCAGATAGAGGGATTCTTACCGGCGTCGCTTTTTCCCAACAAAAATCAACCTTCGCCTATTCAATATCAGCCGACGGACCAACATATCAAGGGGGAAATGTCATTGCGCTTTTGGAAGAGCGTGAAGAATAAGGGATTTTCTCTTTTTGAGGGACCATTTTAGAAATCTTGGCCATAACTGCATTAGCATTTCAGAATAAGAAGAAGAAAACTGGCGATGAGATGAAAGCGAAAGCTGCTAAGAAGAGGTTTAAAGATGTTGCAAAGGGTGAAAATTTGAAAAAGAAGGGTTGGAGTATTTATAAAGGTTTTTCCAAGCGTGTTGGAGAAGTTGAAACGAAGGCAAATAGCGGTTCAGAGGCTTTTTGAGAACCGTGTCCTCTGTAACCTTTCTGTCGCATCAGTTGATGACCTCATGTGACTGACATCATGATGAAGATATCGAAGAGCCACGAATTCAAGACCGTTCCTTATCATTTAATTCTAAGGAACGCAGGGACTATCTGTACGCGGCTAAAATCGGATAGCCCAATTTTACGGTCGTTTCGACACCCAGAAGGCTTGAAAGGATAAGTTTTGGTATCAAGGGGCACATCGAAGGTCCTTGACCTCGAGGCAATCCATATCAAAGGTCCTCGATCTCGAGGTAATCCACATCGGAGGTCCTCGACCTCGAGGCAATCCATATCGAAGGCCCTCGACCTCGAGGCAATGCATATCGAAGGTCTTCGACCCCGAGATAGTGCATATCGAAGGCCAACATAGAAATGCTGGAAATTACCAAGGGGCACGTGCTCAAAGCTGACAAAAGTACACAAAATAGTACAAGCCCGTACCAAGGCATTAAAAGGCTGTACCATCCATATCTCTTTATATTAAGTACACATGTACCATGTGGGATTTCCCCTTATATATAAAGGGGAACCTTGCCTCTTTGTAAGGGACACTATATTCAATATACAAGAACAACAACATTCTCTGCTCTCTAACTTAAACATTCTCTACAATCGTTCCATTGATTTATTACTTCCATTTATTGTGTTCCATTTATTGTTCTTCACTTATTACTTGTTATTGATCATAAATAGGCCATTATTAAGGCCCACAATACTGTTTCATAATTATCGATAGCCCCAAATCAAGCTTCTCAAGCTCGATCTCGAGGCCTACCCGGATACCCTCGAGATTGGCCTCTTCGATACCGGGTTTGCGTAATTTAGTTCTTTTCGCTCTTATTTTGTTTTTCTGACTTCATACTTTGCATCTACTACCTAAACAACTGGTATTAAAATAGATCACATATTTTTAGAACCACATAATCAAATATAATTATAACTACCATTTTCACGGTAAACAGTTGTTACGTTTCAAAGTACATACATTTTACGATTGAGTGGAACAAGATTCCAAAACACAAAATAATCCGTTTGACCTTTCTAGCACCCATATATAACTCATATAGTGTCTACAAACTCTCTAAAGATACAAAAGAGAGTACAGATGATGCCGGCAACAAGGCCCCGACTATACCTCAAAAATTTACAACAATATAAACAAAAGATACAATAGATGACCCCGGAATGAAGTGGGGCTCACCGAATCCGCTAAGAAGAGGATGCAACACTATCTGTGATCAACATTGTCTGCTATGGAACCATCTGCAGGGCAACACCTCCGGCAAAAGGGGCATTAGTACTGTCGAATAGTACTAGCATGAAAACTAAACACCATCTCAATAGAATGAATAGTAATACAAGGGAATCAGTCAAGAAAGAAATATGAGCTACATCAAGTTAAGGATCACATATTTTCAAATCAATTTTCACATTATTAGGTTGGGTGGTTTTTAGTGCCAATATGCCATAATCCACAATACCACCGTGTTCTTACACGGGGTCTGATCTCGGCCCGATCGGCTAAGCCAACTCATGTGAGACATCAACCATATTCACAATTTCATCCACATTACCACCGTGTTCTTACACGGAGTCTGATCTTGGCCGGATCAACTAAGCCATCTCATTTGAGACATCAACCATATTCAATAAGTCATCTCACTTCATATTTCTTTCCGCATCTTTCAATACATTGGCACGAGTGGCCCCAATTATAAAGTTATTCTTGGCTCTTAGTTGTATTTCATGATTCATGTTCTTTTCCACATTCCAACATTATTATTAATCCATAACAACACGGTTTTTGATTCAAGGCTTTTGATTTTATGTGTGATCAATATAGAATTCAAGGCACATAGAGGATTTTCACACAACTTGGCATAACAGACCTTAATCGAATTTGACTTAAGTCTAGGCATATATTCTAAGTTTTGAACATTTCCTCAGATGACGAGATAACATTATGAAAGCATGAAAATACATATTACACATATATTTTTGAAGCAAGCACATTGACGATAACAATTTCTAGGACGTTCAATTTGGGACTTACATTGATTGCATGAATACCATGGGATTCAATTCTAAGAAGACGGGTTTAAGCCAACATACCTCAATTGAGCTTCTTAAAACTCTAAGATGTTCCGGAATATTAGAAACTTCAATCTATTTTAACAATATAGCAAAATTGAATAAAAAATTAGGAAAACGATCATGACTCTAGCTCACTTGAGCATTTTATCAAACACTATGTGCGTATTAAGTTTTCATGGACCTTTTTATGAAAGAATTCACCATCCCACACCCCATTATTTTCTATCTTTAACTCACAACCACCACACATACCCTAAGAATACATGCATGCAAGGTAAGCACTCCCATCCCCATGAACTACCTTACTAATTACCTATTCTATTACATTTCGAAATTAAGAGTTTGGTGATAGAATCTTACCTCTTAGGATGAAGACCTAGGGTGATTATCTTGATAATCTTCAAAGGTTTAAGCAAAAATTGAAGAGAAATTTTTGATAAAGATAACATTCTCCCTCTAGGACTCTCTCTCTCACTCTAAAGATATCAGAAATAAGTTCAAAATAGTCTAAGGTATGTATTTTAACGGAATAGGGTCGGGTTTAAAAACCCCAAAACTGAAGCTCCAAATTAGGTTATCTGGTCGCATAATCATTATGCGGTATGCGAAAAGTGGCCCTGGGAACTTGTCACGCCCCAAACCTGAAGAGGCGTGGCCGGCACTCGATTCCATACTCGGCCTGAGCGTACCACTCTGTAACTATGAAATCGTGAAGGGTAACCTCAACTTAGGCTGATGAGGCCATATTCTTAATCATCTGAAAATAACGTCTCTCTCATATGAGGGGTAAACATACCCAAAAGCTAATATATAATTGTGCATGCCAACGAAGATGCCATGAACATCTACTGCTATACAAAATATACAGGACTCGTCTACAAGCCTCTAGAGATAACTGAACTGTACCATGGTCGGGACAGGGCCTCGACTTACCCATCAAACTTGTATATATAAAATGGACTCCAAGGTCTAGACCTGGTAACTCTGAGAAAGTGGAGCTTACAAAACCAAGCTGATGTTTGACTCTGTCTGTCGGAGGGTTTGTCCAACTGTCAATGAGGACCTGCAGGCATGAAATGCATCATCTCCAACAAAAGGGATGTCAGGCAACAAAATAACTGAAAGCTGAAACTGAAATGATAATATAATAATTGAAAGTTACTAGGAGTCAAAGATAATATGAAGATATGCTTACCCGCTGATACTGACTCGACTCTCTCAATATAGTAAGTAAAATGGCTGTTCGACCTTATAAGGCTCGGTATGTGTAACTGCTCTACCGTAGGAGGCTCGCTCATAGGCGCTCGACCATACTAGGATATATATTTCGGCCATTCTGGGCTCGCTCATAGGCGCTCGGCCAAGTAGGCTCGGTATATAACTCACCATCTGATCAGAGGTTGCGCAATAGGGGCCTGCCCATCGATTATAGCTCGATGGTATTGAAAATACTGTAATACTATATATATAGACTCTCTGCTCTCTTGACTGGAACAAGAAAATACTCAATTGAATATAAAGCCCCGATAAGGGAGAACGCTGTAACTTATGAGAATAGTATAATGTATATAAATTCGGGAGTATGAACTTCTCTTTATGTCTCGTTTAAACACATGTAGTTAATGGATCATGCCAAAATGAAGGAAAGGTTTAGCCTTAACATACCTTATCACAATATTACCAGTAACCAAGTTGAACTCTCCTCTTCTCACCTTAATCTACAACAACGATAATAATACTATCATTAAGTTATGAAAGGTACAACTATCCCACAACGAACGACACATTTATTTTGTATTAAAACGGGCAGTATCTCCCCTATAATCCTTACTTCCTCCAAATTCAAGATAACACCAACAACACAATAACACAACAAAAACAACATATATAAATCATTTTCCAGCCTTATATACACCATAAAATACTACAAAACATCCCAACACCCCCCAATCTATTCATACACAAAACGACCATCGTAGTAGTGTCAAACGACCCAAACATGTAATGATGAACGATCAGCCAACCACCCTGACATTATGTGGTATTTTTTCACACCCTTTCTGCTCCAAAACTCCAGAAAAACAGCAGCAAAATAGACAACCCAACAACAACATGAAACAACCCACAAAACAGTCCACTACAAGTTGAACGACTCGAACTCACGGCTTCCGATCACCGTCCGTGAGTTCTTACAATTATTGAATAAATTTTTCTACTTTTACAGTAGAAAAAATGGATGAAAAAGGTAAGTATACTTCCCATATTTGTTGAATATCTCAGCTCCTATTTTGATTCATTAACCCTTTGGTTTTTCTCCAACTAGAACTTGAAAAGAAGAGAAAATTATTTAGGGTCTTGTGTTGAATTTTTGGGAGAATTTTGATGGGGTGTACATCTGATTTTTGTCTCTATTATGAGTGTAATATCTGAAGGAAATAATCCCTTAAAAGGGTTCTTTGGCCGACCTTGGAGTTTTTAATTGAGGCCTCTCCTTTTGGCAAGTAGGCGATGCACCTACTTGTCACCTACCAGCGTATGACAGTCTCTCAAAAACGTGAATATCTAGCTATTCCAATGTCGTATTGATGAACGGTTTACTCCTTTAGAAACTAGACTCATAGATATTCAATTTTGTAGGTAGATCATCCCGTAATTCCATGTACATTCGGAGAAATGCTCATCTACATTTGACCTAATATTCAACATATTTATAAATGTAACTAATGATGAACTTTGCCAACTTTTGTTCCACAACTCACTTGACTTCAAAACATAACACATGACTATCATATAACAAAAATAACTCATAACATAACCTCCTTATCATTTTGAGCACCTTAGTATCACCCCAAAAGTACATGTTATAACACTCCTAACTTGTCGACTTTCGACGAAGCTTATTTTCTTCAATTGGTTTAGCTTCTAAGCCGTTAAACCCTCTTGGTACTTGCAGTCCATGATCTTAAATATTTAACCTCCAAGTTAAAATGATTAACTGACTTTATGTACTTTCAAATATGATCTCATTTCAGAGCTTACATCAATTGACTTACGGATACTCTTTTGTACAAAAGTATGGTGTGTAAGATCATTTCCCCATTTGGAACATTCGTCCCCGAATGTTGACTGATTCTCTTATCAATCTCATAACCTATAGCTCGTACAAATACTTTACTGCTGCCCTTTCCATATAGGCAACTATTCTGTGAATAAATCTGAAGGCCAGGGCATTCCCCCCCTTTAGGCCTCTTTCTCACACCACAACTTGTTGTCAGAATTCATCCAATCTTGTAACTGTTGCGACCATATGTCATGCAGCCCGTACGACTTTGTCCTCGACTCTTCTGTCCCTTTTCCTCCAGCATTTAGCCAATATCTAGGCCTCACTTTGGGAACATATATAGAACTATGACAAGTTGTTCCTCCTGGTATATATAGGTGTACTGAAGTTCTTCGCTCGGTACTTTGTCGAAGTTACGACTGTTGCTATATCTTGTTTTGTATCCTTGTATATCTATCCTTATGGCTTTACTACATCTATCTAGGTTATACTATACCATAACACTTACTTCGATTTAGTATTACCAAGGTTTTCTACCCAACTCTAGGTCACTCACTCGCTACTTATCCTATATGTATAAATCTAAGTTCGTTAGTTCTTCCTCATTATTGTTCATCTTAAGAATGACAACCTAATCTCATCTAATACTTTGGAATTTTTTATCCGCCTATTGTTGATTTAGCTTATGTTGATCTACAATCTACCACTAATAACTTGAATTCTCTTACGTAATACATTGTCGTTAGGGTTCACGTCGCATCCGGGAACATCTGAAGTTATTTTCCTAATCCACCTAGGGACGATACAATACTTCATTAACCGTATTTTGTAGAATCCCAACGTGATTCACCTTGTGGGGGTATTTTAATCTTGTACAATTCATGAAATCCCTTTTCTTTGAATCATTACCCAATCAAAGGCGTAAACGTCATCCACTTATATATCACAATTACACCCTTATTCTACCACTAGGGAAGCATTCCATCGCTTCTAAATTCTCCTTGTCTTAAACTCCCCCGAGCCTATTCAGGCTGCATTGAGCTTTTTATAACTTACGGAAATCATTAGCTCTATTGTTGCGATGGGTTTAATCCAGAGGACTTACCTATTCTCGTCACCTTCTCACTCAACTTTTCTTATCCTTATCCCTGTCTACCTAAAATCTTGTCGCTCTACCATACTTTAGCTTGCGACATACATATATCTATTTATACTACTCGCAACCTTCCTTTAACTTGCTAGCGCCATAGATTTCCTTATGTTATTCTAGAAACTCAAGAGAGACATCATATTGTCTCTAACTCTTCTTTACTCTCTTAACCTGACCTCTCCGTACTTGGAAACAATAGCTTGGAAGATATGCCACTGAAGACAACACTATCATTTCTTGATACAGAATTACCACGCTTCCATCCCTCTATCCGATATCTGGATTATTCGTAACCTTCTATACTTGGTCATCTCGTACCTTCTTCACCTATACCTTACTTACCTTTAAATATTACATCATATCTTCTATATCTTTCATAACCTCCCTTCCACATAGGTGGAATTCACATCCACATCTTAAAGCTCTACTATAATACTTGCACCGCATGTGCATACACAATCCGACGAAAGCTTCATACTGACTTCTTATGAGGTTGGTACTGTTCTAACTAGATTTATCATAGAACCATTATAGAATATGTTTGTTGTATTATCTCTTTTGTACCTCTGATATTTAGAGTGATTCCGTAATGTTCTGAATCCCGATTAATATACTCATCGGGGTCTAATAATTAGACTCTTGATTCACTTAGCTGAAGTAACTCTTTAGTTTCCTCTTTTATCTCAGCCTTTAAGTAGGCTTAAGCTATCTTGCGATATGTGGGACAGGGTATTAGTTATTACTTTAGCCTTTCGTGGGCGCTTTGAAACATCTATGATATAACCTTCTAGCAATTCAAGCTTTTGTTTGTGACATTGACTCAATTCTTTCTTTTAACTTATACTAGAGTCTCCTATAGCTGTATCACTGTCAACATATATGCTACATGGATAACACTTCGAAATCTTAAGTGTGTTCATAACATAATTAACTCTGGATCATTGATCGAATAATTCCTTTCGTGCCTTCTCAGCCTTCTTTAAAAACTATGCAATTACTTTTCCTGGTCGTTCTGCCACTTGTTGCGTGAATACTTGACTTATTTTAGTGCCCACACCTATTTCGATCTCGTGCAACTCATATGATCTCGAATATTACTTTGGATTTTACTTTCGTTCATTAGTCACGATAGGTGACACTTTCTTATGGAGTGCACAAAATATTATAGTGAGACTGCTGTTACAAGACCATTTCTTCTTTAGGTCACTATGCTTATTTTGAATCCTTCGTCCTTATTTCCTTAGCTAGTCTTTCGTTGCAGTGCTTAGAGAAGACTGTATGACTCTTGTAAAGCTGCGAGATTATTACATTGTATACCCCACGGTATTTCTGATGTTCTTACTCTCCTATCATTATCCTTAGTTACTTACTTCCGTGCCCTTGTGCTCGTAGGGCTGCTTCTGAATTGAAATTTCAGTTGTCTCCCTAGTGGCATTCTCTTTTATTTATGTAATACTTATACTGTACCTTCTACTACCCCAACTCCTATCTGAATATTTCTCGAGGAGTATGATGTCGTATCTGAGAGACTGAATTTCCTATGTCGGGTTTCACTACATTTATCTTGCATGATCTACTGATTTATCTGAGACCTCTTGTCTAACCATAACCAAGCTCTTTCTGAATCAACTACTAACTACTAGTTAGTCCATGCTCATATTTATATTCTGTGTAACCTCTATTAGGTTATGTCTTTTGTCTTAACTTACCTCTTGCACTGGCTCCTTATGTATCAAGTGTTCTCGCACTTACTATTAATAACATCCTGGTCGGGAACCCTTACTGCCACTCCCTGACATTGCGTTTGATTAATGTTCTGGAGTCGTAACATAGCTTTAGGATCTGAATAAATGCAATATCATTCCTTTCGCCTTTTTACCGCATTCTTTCTTTACTACTACATAGTTACTTGAACTACATAACTCCGACTTACTACCATATCACACCGTCTTCCCCCTTTTAGGAGAGTACTAGCATTTAATGCTATGGAGATTTACCTATATATGGTTTACCTCTTCATCTTTGGCATCTTTTCACGTCTTCGCTAACTCTTACTCGCCCAACACTAACCCTTCTCTACTAGGGATAACTAAATTCCTTACGCACAAGGGTAACACCTAGTGTAACTAGCACACTTAGTCCCTTAAGCTTAACTTTGCTCAAAGTTTTTGCTTTGGCGGAGTGTCTTCTTGAATGACCTTTAAAGGTTATCCTTATGTTGTCCATTTTATTATTGCTGGAATGCGATCCTTAAAATTCTCTTGATGTCAACTATTATCGCATCATTTGATCCCTAATCGATTTTCAGTTTATCTTGTTCACTAGCCCATGCTGATTTCTGTTACTCCGGGGGTCTAAATTTTTGTTCTGGTAATCACAGTGGATCACCAACTCATTTCTCGAAATGAGGATATGACTTTTGGCCTATACCCTTTTATTGTCTCAAGGCTTGCCACGTCTTGTCGTTTCCTTCACTTGACTATAGACTCTGTCATCATATCATATTATGATTTACCGTTACCACCCTTTTATCACATCTTACTCATAATGCCTTATTTACTCTCTTCTTATTCTCCTGCTAATATCTCCGTCTATTACCTTATTGTGAAAACATTAACAAAACATTCTTTCACTTTTATCTCACCTTGCTCCATCTCACTGGATCTTCGGGGTAGTCTAATATTCTCTTTTTACTAAGGGCGGGAGTCATACTAATGTAAATATTTATCCCTTATAGGATTCCACTACATGTCTTTTGATATTTCGGGGCGTTCTTGTATTCATATCTGACTGTACTATTCTAGAGTGCACCATCTGGTATGCACGATCTAATAGAGCCTCAACAGGCCACATCGCCAAGAATTCTCTCTCTACTAATGCCCTTACCTGTTCCTGTATTAGCCCTCTGGCTAGCCGTAATTTTGAAATTGAAAGCATCTCTATATCATTAGCAAACATAAGAATTGGCTCGAACTCTTATGACAACTTTATAGCACGATTTGGATTTGAAAGAAGGGTAACATGCTCCTATATTGCTTGTAGCTTCCTGTTTATATAATGTGGTGCACAACACATCTATAAACAAGGCTCTACTAGACACGTCTTGTAGACTCCCTAGGACAGAACTGCTCTGATACCAAGTTTGTTCCCCAAACCTGAAGAGGCGTGGCCAACACTCGGTGCCATATTCGGCCCGAGCGTACCACTCTGTAACTGTGAACTCTTGAGGGGTAACCCTCAACTTAGGCCGATGAGGCTATATTCTTAACCATCTGAAAATAACGTCTCTCTTATGAGGGGTAAATATACCCAAAAGCTGATATATATAATTTTGCATGCCGACGAAGATTCCATGAACATCTACTGCTATACAAAATATAAGGACTCGTCAAGCCTCTAGAGATAACTGAACTCTACTATGGTTGGGACAGGGCCTCGACCTACCCATCGAACTTGTATATATAAAATGGACTCCAAGGTCTAGACCTGGTAACTCCGAGGAAGTGGAGCTTACCAACTAAGCTGATGGTTGACTCTGTCTGCTGGAGGGTCTGTCCAAGTATCAATGAGGACCTGTAGGCATGAAATGCAACGTCTCCGACAAAAGGGACGTCAGTACGAAATAATACACCGAGTATGTAAAGCAACAAAATAAGTGAAAGCGGAAACTGAACTGATAATATAATAATTGAAAGTAACTGGGAGTCAAAGATAATATGAAGATATGCTTACATGCTGATACTGACTAACTCTCTCAATATAGTAAGTAAAATAGATGTCCGACCTTATAAGGCTCTGTATGTGTAACTGCTTTGCCGTAGTAGGCTCGCTCATAGGTGCTCAGCCATACTAGGATCTGTATCTCGGCCATTCTGGGTTCGCTCATAGGATCTCGGCCACAGTAGGCTCGGTAATAACTCACCATCTGATCAGAGGTTGCCCAATAGGGGCTTACCCATCGATTATAGCTCGATGGTAGTGAAAATACTGTTATTCTGTACATATAGATTCTCTGCTCTCTTGACTGGAAGAAGATAATACTCAATTAATATAAAGTCTTGATAAGGGAGAACACTATAACTTATGAGACTAGGATAATGTATATAAATATGGGAGTATGAACTTCTCTTTATGTCTCGTTTAAACACATGTAGTTATTGGATCATGCCAAAATGAAGGAAAGCTTTAGCCTTAACATGCCTTATCACAATATTACCAATCACCAAGTTGAACTCTCCTCTTCGCACCTTAATCTACAACAACGATAATAATACTATCATTAAGTTATGAAAGGTACAACTACCCCACAACGAACGACACACTTATTATTAAAACGGGCAGCATCTCCCCTATAATTGCGAGCATGTGATTTTTCACCCACCATATACTCCTACAAAATTTAATAAAATAAATTAAATTTATAAATGTTGAACTTTAGTGTTATTTGTGAATTATTTTTGCATTGCATAATCATAGTTCATTTTTTTAAAAAAAAATATAGTAAATGCATTATCATCAAGGGGTTACAAAATTATTATTGATAATTAATTGAATTGATTAATAACAAAATATGATCATTTGACATAAGGTAGATTTAATGGTTAACTTCTTAATTCAAGTGTGAAAATTTATTCTTTAAATGATATGAGTGTTAAATTAATTTTTTTACTCTTAATTAATTTATCAATTAATAATTAGACAAAACTAAGTTAGAATTAATCACTACGTTTTGTTATTAGGTGAATTAATTCAACATAGGCTCAAAATCGGACCTGGGCTAACTTTCCCAGGCCCAAAAAGTAACTCACCTGCCCAGCCCAATAGTCCCCTTACCCGGCATGCCCAACACCCACCACTAAACGACGCCTTTTGAGTTATGAAGGATCCCAACCGTTGATCTCTTTTGATCTAACGGTTGGGAACTCCCCACCCATTTGATATTTAAGTGTCCAAACACTCCCCGCCCTCCTTCATTTGAAAAGTCTAACACCCCCATACCCCGTCTGTCTCTCTCTTTCTCTCTAAGCCATAAATCCTAGTCGCCAAAGCCACCGTCCTCCGCCGACCGGAAATCGCCTCTGGCGGCGGATCTTCTCCAATCAATCCCAAATTTGCACCAGATGACCCTCACCCTTCCGTCAATCACCCCCACCATCGATTTCTCCAAAAACCCATCCAAAATCATCAAATTTCGGATCTAGGAATCCAGAAACCCTAGCTTCCCATTCTGGCCAATCTGAAGTCATTCAATGGTTTCTACCTACATGGATCGATAGCTCTCGTTGAGGGCTACTGATTCATGTGGGTTGAAGTCATTTTCAAACCCTCCGGAGTCTGGCCAAGGTCCGACAACCGTCCATTTTCCGACCAAACCCTTTAATGGGTATCCCCTTTTCCTTTTTATATGTATTATTTATTTTTCTGTTTCTTTTATGATAGTATGAAAACTATGAACATGTTAATCACTATTTTTGGCATCACTGATTTGATTCGAGTCCAAACATACTGATAATAATCATGCTTCAGTTAGTGTGCATTTAGTAATATACATGTTTTTGGTTTAGGTTTTTTTTATCACTATTCTTCATGCATATATGACTGTTTCTGCCTCTGTTATTTCTTGTTCGTTTTATTTTCCTTTGGCTAGGCTAGATTTTTATTCTTGTTGTCATGGACAAGCAAGTCAGGTTAACATTTTGAAATGATAATCGTTTGTTAGAATTAGTTGTCCTATTAATCATCCGTTAAAAGTTCTCTAGCTTTTAATCATAGTTTGTTGATTAATCATCGATTAATTATGATTCCCTTTTGATTCCGTTTGAATTATTTGACTCTTTTCCTTAATCCATTTCTGATTTATCAAACTGATTTTGAATTGGGGATTCACACCTGAGTTGTTAATTCATCTATTCTGATTTTAGCATATGTCTGCTCTGTGTTGGTCATTTCTTGAGATCAATTGATTAAGTAAAGAGTAATTAGGGACTGATTTGGTTAATATAATAAAAGAACCTGCCACATTTAGATTTAAATTGAATTAAAAAAAAATCAGTTAACCTCAGTTCAAAGGACTAAACTAATTGTCTTAAATTAAAACTAGAATTAATAGCTAATAATGAAATTAACCTAAACCTAGTTAACTAGTGAGTATGGTTGGAAACTAACTCTAAGGACCTAAACTAACTAACCTAGAACCTGAAAATGTCTCACCTAAAATCAAAGATTGATTAGTGAGTTAATCATCTCAATTAGTCAACATTTAATAAGCTAATTACACACTAAGCTAAGAGTTAGTTATTTGCAGCCTTCACTAATGGTTCATTAAGTTGATCACTCAATTAGGTTGATTAAGTATAATGACTCAAATCGAGTTAATCACAATTAGGTTTAAATCTAAAATAATTCACCAAAGCTTAAAGAATCAAGATTACTTTTAATTAAGCCAAGTAAACTAGCATCAAGCTAATAATTCTTATAAGTCCTAGTTAACTAAGGAACCTGACTAGGTTTAGGTAACTAGAATTAAATAATAACCCAAGTGAGTTTAACCTTGATTACCCAATGGTAAATTCAGGGACTCCAAGGGGTACATTAGGTAACTCAGTTTAGGAAATAAGATTTGCAAGAGTAAAGAGGTCTTTTAATGAGTAAGAAAGTTCTAGAATAGGGGCAGCAGTCCCAAAGATAGGGTTGACAACTGCCCTATGTACTATTGATTACTACTATTATGATTTAGGAGTAATATAATAGCATATCTACAGTCTTCTATATACATTTCACCTTTTCAGTTGTAAATATGGACTGAACTATATAAAATTTATGATCAGTTGTATTTTTCTTAAATTTGAAACTTTTATTACTATAGTATTTATGGGCCAGACCTGTTAAGGTCACCCGAGCTGGGCCAGACTCGTGAGCACGGCCCAATTGAGCTTGATAGTGTCTGAATTTCAGGCAATGGGGCCTGGAATATTAGACCCATTAACTGTGTTAAACAATCTGTAACTAGTTCTTTTCTCTTTTGTTGTCAATTAGCATGAGGAGTATTTCATTTACGAAATCCACTGTAAATTTTTCACTATTGAAAACAAATGGATTTCAAATCGATTATCAAAAGACAGAATCTAAAATCCGGGTTTTTCTTAGACTGTTCGCTCTAAATAAAAGCAACCATGGCTTAATTCGGTTTTTAAGGCTGTTCTGTCACAAAATTTAAGACAAAGTTCCATGTTGGATCCATGAGCTATGTATAAATGCTCTTGTTTAGTATATAGGAGTAGATCAAACGGTAAAGAAATCTTGTACATGTAACATTATATTCACAATTCAAATTTGCCTTATTTATTACCATATAGATGCGAGACGTGTTAGCATGTTTGTTCTTTACTTGTTTAGCTATTTGATTTCGAATCATGTCCAAATGACCTAATTAGGATGGCCTGAAGTGATAAAATTTGCGGCTTAAATGTGGCCATAGCCCAAAACATGTTATCTTTAGGCTATTGAACATCATTTTAGGTAATCCTTAGGTAGAACGAACACCTTTACTCTGAAACTTGACAAAAATTGATCATTACCTCAAAATTACAATAAATTACACTCGGGAGTGGAAACTCATGCTCCGACCCTTAACTCTAAATAACTAATAAAAATACACATAGCAATCACGGGTGCATTTCATGTGACATTTTTGCCATGTGCTAAAAAACAACAAGTGTACGCCATCGTGACTTGTCCAAGATAAATCCATAAACATCCTAATCGATCTTAAAACTAAAATGCTCTTTCGAAAAAATAGAAAACTCGAACATCGCCACAAATGGTCATTATAAAACCGTCACGACCATAGTCTTGACTATGTAATCTACACGCGGGTGCGACAAATCATGTTCCCCGTCTTCCACTTCAAACTATAATAAAAATCACATGTTATAATTGCGGGTGCATATCATGTGGCGTAGTTATAATGTGTCCAAAAAAAAAAAACAAATAAGTGCACGGCATTGTGACTTATTTCAAGATAAATCCATAAATATTAAAAGCGGTTTTAAAAAGTGAAAAAAGGCTAAAAAGAACAATAGGTTTAAAATATGAAAATAATTAGATAATTAGGCCAAATATTAATAGTTGAGCGACCGTGCTAGAACCACGAAATTTGGGAGTGCCTAACACTTTCTCCCGGGTTAACAGAATTCCTTATCCGGATTTCTAGTTCGCAGAAAATTTAAAACAGAGTCAAAATTTCCTCGGTTTGGGATTTAAAAATAAAATGGTGTCCCGGAACACCGTAAAAATTCGGGTGGCGACTCTGAAATTAATAAATAATCCCAAAATCGAATAATGTCACTTAAATTGGAAAAACTCCCTTATCCAACCTCACCGGAGGAAA
This sequence comes from Nicotiana knightiana, assembly GCA_005239525.1. NCBI lineage: Eukaryota > Viridiplantae > Streptophyta > Magnoliopsida > Solanales > Solanaceae > Nicotiana > Nicotiana knightiana. The sequence goes on along the minus strand of MDKJ01110350.1, from coordinate 32,619 downwards.
AAGGAGGTGTGACAGCTCTGGCAACTCTGCTGGGGACTTCGAACCCAGATCTCTGGTTCAGGGTTCAAGAATTCGAGCTTAGAATAGCTGTTATATTTGTCTTTCATAATTACCTGATTTTTACATGTTTAAACCTAATGTGCAAAATGCTGCTTTTTACCGCTTTGATATTATCTGAATTGAATGTAAACTGTGCCGAAACCCCTCTTCTCTCTGAGTCTTCTAAATCATCTGGGAAGTGTGCACTTCGTGTGACGTATTTTCTGTTAGAGTCATATCAAAATTTTAGAACGAGGTACGGACAAGTTGCAAAGCTGGTGAAACTTCTGTATTCCCGGTACGCTGCCCCCCCCGGCCCGAGCTGTCCGCTCGGGTAAGCCTGGTCTAGAACAAAACCCCAGGATTTAAACTTAGTATAAGATAGCCTCATGCCGGATCCCTAGTAGGAATGATTGCTTACATCACGTGCATTTGACTTAGGGGACTCAACACAGGGGTTGGGTCCGTCTAGGACAGGTGTACCCAAAAATAAAAGACTACCCTGATGCATCTTACCTGCTACGTATGCATTTATTTGTTTCAGCTTGTGTATTGACCGGCTAAAATAAAAAAAAATGAACAGAAAAACCAAGAGTGAGGTAGAATAGAAAATTCACCTTGTTTTGATAACCCCCGTATTTATCCCGAAACCCTGCCAAAATTTCTGAAAAATAATATTCCAAAACAAAATGAGTAGGTGCAAAATTTTAATCAGTCCAGATTTTTTCCTAACTACGCATTGTTTGATTCTCACCGGTGTGGGATACGTACGCAACCCTCATCGGGTCCAACTCTATTTTTCAAAATGAAAGGATATAGTCCTGAATAAAATTAGGTGACGCCATTATAGCCTGATTGCCCAAGTGGGGCACCGGAATGCCGTTTTTGCAAAAAGTGGCCGCCTGTGGATTGTCTTTAAATTTTGACCCAATTTGCAAACACATCCTTAAAAAACATCCTACCCGAAGTATTGAAGGGTCGTATTCGCAAAGATGGTCCATTTTTCTTTATTACAAAACCTTTTGCAAAAATAACAGTTTTCAAAATTTTTTGTGGTTTTAATCAAAAAACGAATGTGCAGGATGAATATAGTTGAAAACATTCCCTTCAGGGCAATCGAGGAAATCCCTCTAGGACTCCATATGTGGTGGAGCGACTTGGGGGAAGCTAGTAGAAAGTCTATTATGAAAGATTTAGGTAGACTTACTGGTCTTCTAAAAATCAAGCCAAGGTTGGACATCGTCGAGGCTCTAGTACCGTTTTGGGATCCCGCCCACAACGTGTTCCACTTTTCAGACTTTGGATTGACGCCCATGCTAGAGGAAATAACAGTGTATGCTGGTCTCAATGACAATCTTAGAAGTCGGCACCCAGTGGCACCTAGGGCGGTGACTCCACATAAGTTTTTGGATCTGTTGAACATTAGTCGGGACGTCCAAGACCCCAACCTGTCCGAAGGTTTCTGCACTTTCTATTTTCTTTACAGACATTATGGAGATCCCTGAGGTTAAGAGGCTGACAACACTGGTCTAACTCACAAAGATCAGGCTAAATGGGAAGCCCACCGGGGGCTAGCTTTTGTGGTAGCATTCTTGGGCACCTTGATTTGCCCAAGAAGTGACGGATGCATAGATATCGGGCTTGTGGGAATGGCAGATTTCATGATGAAAAAATCCAATGGCACACTTATACCGATGGTCTTAGCCGAGATTTACCGTGCCCTGACAGTTTGCCAATCTGGGGGAAAGTTCTTTGAGGGGTGAAACCTGCTTCTACAAATCTGGTTGATCGAGAATCTTTGTCGCCGCCCAGGCTACATGAACTACGGCTTAACCGGTTTGAATTGCATCGAGGAACATGGTACTCGGGTAAAGGGCCACAAATTTCCTTAGGGCACGGAAGCCTGGAACTCATACTTGAGTTCATTGACTACCGACCAAATCGAGTGGACGTTCGGGTGGCTCCCTATCAGTGAGGTTATCAATATGTCTGCTGAGGTTTACTATCTCCTGTTAATGGTCCTGCGAAGCATTCAACCATATGGACCACACCAGGTCTTACGCCAATTGGGGAGACAACAGGGTGTTCCCCATGACGAGGACTTAAGCCAACAAGCCATTGAGTTATGCCCGAGAGCTGCATTTCCTGAAGGTAGGGTCCGTCAAATCTGGAATGAGTGCAGGTTTTTAGAACCTCAAACTCGGGTGAGAAATTTATCTAAAGGGGAAGTGGAGACCGCCTACACTTCTTGGCATGTCATAAGAGGCAGAGAGCATCAAGAGCAAGAATGACCCGCAAAGAGACCCCACGTGCAACAATTCACCGAGCAAACACAAGAGCATTGGGCTTGGTTAGAAAAGGAAAATAGCTAGCAAGATGTCATAAGCAAGTTGGAAGCCCAGGTCAGGGAAATCAAATTTGAAAACATTCTACATACTGCCACAATTGAAGGGGAGAAAAATAGGCTAACCCAAGAAAATGAAGTTCTCCGGGCCCAGATACAGGAATTAAAAACAGCTGCTGAGAACCCAGGGAGAAGCAGAACTGATGAAAGGCTTATCAACAGTCTGAGGCATAAAGTGTGCAGCTATGGGAATGATCTAGAAAGAGATGAAGAAGAACTGGCCGGAGTTCGGGAAAGATTAACAAGAAGTGCAGAGGAAAGAACAGAGTTTGTCCAGAGACTAAAAAGAAAATATGACCAAGAAGTCATAGGCTTGAAGGAAAAGCTGGCCATCCTCAAGAATAAAATGGCCAAACAGGCAAAAAGGTTCAAGGCATACAGGGAACAATGCTATACCATGATGGCTCAGTTGGAGGAAGGCTTGCAACAATTGCAAGAAAAGAATCATAAGGATGCCCAGGTTCTAGAGGCTAGGTCTCAACAGATCGGGTGCTTACTCCAGGAAAAGGGCATTATCAGGCAGAGGGTCAGAGAAATTGTGGATTATATTGCCACAAAATGCCAAGAGTGTGAAGATATGACTCAGACCACCTTCTGCTCGGCAGTAATGATATTCGTCCACAAGATAATGGACGACTTACACCGCCTCCAGCAAGGTTTGGTATGTAGGCCCGTGGCAAGACCGAATGATGTCCCGCGACCCCCTGGAGCAGTAGAGGCACTTATGTATTCTTGATATCCTTTTCGAGTCTGTATTTCATTTTCTTGTTTGAGTCTACTTTGAGTCTTTGTAGTTTCTTTAAAATTCCCAAGAAAATATGTCGGAGTATTTGTAATGAATGAAAAATGAAAGTTTTTTTTCCTAATGAATGAAAATTCGAAAATGTTTATGTCCTTTGGTATTTATCGCATGAACTACATGATGATCTGATTCACGCGGCGTCGTGATATGTAGGCAATCCACATAGGATTCGATCATAACCATAAGAAAAGAAACCGGGCGAGGAATAAAAGAGCGGAAACAATAACAAAGGAAGGGAAAGCCGGGATGAAGTACACAACTATTGCAAAAACATATAGAAAAGCATTAAAATTGCTCAGGTAAATTGCATACCCCAAACGTGCGATTGCCTATGTGATAAATGTTTCAACCTAACATTTTGTTGGTTCGATCTTAAAAGGTATTTTTAGGTGGTTGGTTTTGAGGTAACCTGGCTTCCCATCCTTACTTCACTAGATCAAAAGGGAGCATAGAAATGACGTCTGAATGTCACTTTCCAATCATCAGCTCTTCCGTGGAAGACCTAAATCCGGCCATCCCAACATCTGAATCAGCAACAGCTGAAGAAAACAGGACTCAACGTTGCCGCATGCTGGAAATGTGGGACGCATGGTCCAATGGTAGGGAACTACCCAGCACCATCCCGGGTTTCCCAGAGATAATTCCCAGGGTAGGAGGGACATCCAACATCCCCATAAGCTACCCAGCCACGCCATTTGGATATCCAACTATGTCGGCTCACTTTGCCGGAAGGCCTTCTGAGGTTCGCCCCCAAGCCTTATTTTCTGGTGTGTCTTCCAACATCTTCACCGCACCACCAATCTCTACCACGGCTCCACCAACTATCTCTGGGCCATGTTTCGAGCCGCCAGCATTCACATTTCAAACACCTTCCGTCCATCTGGATACCACTCATGTCACTCCCAATGCATACCCCCAACAAACTCAGTTTGAGGTCACCTTGGGACAATATAAGAAAAGCCCCGAGAACGAAGAAATGGCCCCGAAAATGAAGAGTATTGAGCAGAGCCTCAAGAATATACAGGGGCTGAGCGGGCAGAAAAATGACTCCTATGCAGATTTGTGCGTGTTCCCGCACGTCTACTTGCCTCTTGGGTTTAAAACCCCCATGTTCGAAAAATATGATGGACATGGGGACCCCATAGCCCATCTGAGAAGGTACTGCAACCAGCTCCGGGGAGCAGGTGGGAAAGAGGAACTTCTCATGGCATATTTTGGAGAAAGCTTGACGGGAGTTGCATCAGAATGGTACATGGACCAGGATATATCCCGCTGGCACATATGGGATGACCTGGCACGGGACTTTGTCCGGAAATTCAAATACAATATGGACATCGCTCCCGATAGGAACTCACTATCCAATCTCAAAAAGAAACCCTCAGAGAGTTTCAGAGAGTACGCCATCAAATGGCGCGAGCAGGCCTCCAGGGTCAAACCTCCGATGGATGAGGTTGAAATGGTCAGTGTCTTTCTACAAGCACAAGAAGCTGATTACTTCCAAAATATGATGTCCTCCATTGGTAAACCATTTGCAGAAGCAACCAAAATTGGAGAAATGGTGGAGAATGGTCTAAAAACTTGTCGTATCCTGAGCCAATCTGTCATAAGAGTAACCTCTCAGTCCATCCAAAGCAGATCCGAGAGTGCAGCCAACAGAAAAAAGAAAGAAGAAGGGGCCATGATGGTTTCCGATATTAGGAAGCCTCGACAATACTCACGTCCATCTCCCAAATCTTCCCAACATTACTATCCTCACCAAGACGTAGCTTATGTTACGCTTCCTCTTCCCTATGCAGTAATGAATGCTCAACCACATCCCAGGCCGCAACAACAATACAATCAGAAGAGAGCTCCACCTCCGAGAAACAACCATCCTCCCCCAACTCCATATAATCCACGCCCTCCCCAAAACTACCCGTACAACACCTACCCCTGTGAACCACCAATGACCAACTTCACTCCTATCGGAGTCGTATTCAAGCCTCTTCCCAAAATTAGTCCAGATGAGGCTTCTACAACCCGTACCTCCGACAAGGCAAAACCTAGCATCAACATCATACAAACCGGGAACCAATTGTGCCTACCATTCCAGAGCAGGAGGGCATGACACAGAAGAGTGTTGGAACCTCAAAAGAGCCGTGGAAAGCCTTATAGAACAAAAGAAAGTGGTGTTAAGGGACGAAGAAGCTCCCACTGTGACGAACAATCCACTGCCCACTCACAATCATGGGCCCATCATCGGCATGATTTGCGAGGACTAGGATTTTGATCCAGCTCTAAAGGCCATCATCGCCATCGCAGATGTGGAAAAAAAGCCCAAGGCGGCACCCAAACCAGTCAAAGAGATGAAGAAGAGTAACCCTATCCCCCAGGTCACGGAGAAGGCCGAGACCGAAACAAATAGGGGACCCTCCAAAGACGCTGTTCTTTACATCCCCAAGGCACCCAGGAAGGAGCAAAGTGTGCTGAGCCCTCCCAGAAGGTTACAATTCAACATGGCAATAATGAATGGCCCAAAAATGTACGTGCCGAAAGGGACGTATGTGGCGCGGGGGCTAATAATTTCACCAAAGCTGAATGAGCCCGTGGTTATTACCCACGCGTCGCAAACTCCCATGAAGAATACTACTGCCGTCCCTTGGAATTACCACAGAACGATGGTGACGTACAAAGGGAAAGAGATTACTAGGGAAACAGGCGATATAAACTCATCAAAGAAATACCTCGACCTAAAAGAACTTAACAAAAGCAAGTTGAAACGCTTTCCGCCTAAAAGGCCGATCAATGCCGGAGAGGCAGAAGAATTCTCAAGAATATGAAAACCGCTAAATACGCCATAATCGAAGAGCTCAGAAAGTCCCCCACTCAGGTCTCACTTCTATCCTTGCTGGTAAATTCAAACGAGCATCAGAAAATCCTAATCAAAACCCTTAACGAAGCATACGTTCCGCCCAAGACCATGGTTGAGCAAATGGAAAGAATGGCAGAACAATTTTTTGAAGTCAACCGGATCTCATTTAGCAAGAATGACTTGCCCCCGGAAGGGGCTGCCCACAACAAATCTCTCCACCTAATTGTTAAATGTGAAGGTTACTATGTGAAAAGAGTTATGATGGACGACGGATCTGGGGTTGATATTTGCCCTCTATCGACCCTACAAAGAATGGAGATCAGCACTGAGAGAATCAGGCCCAACAATGTGTGCGTCCGTGCATTCGATGGTATCACGAGAGACACGATCGGGGAGATTGATTTGGTCTTGACAATCGGCCCTGTAGATTTTGAAGTGACATTCCAGGTCATGGATATGGATACTTCCTACAATTATCTCCTGGGAAGGCCTTGGATCCATGCAGCAGGGGCAGTGCCATCTACTCTCCACCAGATGGTTAAGTTCGAATATGAGGACCAGGAAATTTTGGTCCATGGGGAAGACGAGCAATCTATTTACAGGGACCCATCAGCCCCATTCTTGGAAGCAAGAGAGGGCAGCGAGCACATAGTCTACCTGGCTTTCGAGATTGTGGTTGCGGACCAGCATGAGGAAGGAACCCCGTGCCCTCAACCATTCCTATCAAACGCATCAAGTATGCTCGCCAAAGACATGATTAAACATGGGTACACACCTGGAAAAGGGCTCGGGGTGTCCTTGCAAGGCATTAAAGAACCCGTCACTTTTCCTACCAATAAAAAGTTCTTTGGCATAGGGTTTCAAGTTACTCCCGACGATGAAAAATGGGCTGACCAACGTAAGAAAAATGGTTGGGTATTGCCTCAACCTATCCCACACATCACCACATCATTTTTCAAGCCAAAATACGTGGAGGAAGAGGAAGAGGCTTTCACGATCGAAGAAATCGAAGAAATATGCGGAGCAATGAGACAGATGTTGTATGAGGCCCATATGGTCCAACCAGGAGAAGGCTCCAACACTGCCGAAATGCAGTATATGGGCCTGATGCCAAGTTGCAAAACTGGAAGGCTACTCCATTCCCCGTCAGGCAGGAGTCCCGGTAGTTCAGCTTTTGCCATTCTTTCTGCACTATGAGTTATTTCAGGGTGTAACTCAAGTGTTTTTAATTTCTTGCCTTTTAAATTCCGATGTAAGCCCTCCTATGTTCAAATTCAACGAAATGAAATAAAAATTTCATCGTCTATTATTCTTTCTGATTGTTGTTTACTTTTCTTATTTTTTCAGTCCTAATAATGCAACCTTTAAAAACATGACATGCTTGCGGACTTCATGATTTGATCTTAATACGCCGTCTAACCTTGCAATAATGAATCAAGAGCCAGAATATGACGAAGAAGAGGCCTTTAGGGAAATAAATAGAGATTAGAACCGTTTGAGAATAAGCCTAAGCCAAACTTAAATGAAACGAAACCCGTTAACTGTGGCAGTGAAGAGGAGATTCGAGAAACCATGATAAGCGTCCACACAGATGAAAGGACTAGGGACACCTTTATTCAACTCCTATTTGAATTAAAAGACGTGTTTGCTTGGTCCTACGACGACATGCCCGAACTAAGTATGGGCTTTGTGGTATACAAATTGCCAACCTGCCCCGATCATCCACCTGTCCAAAAAAAGCAAAGGAAATTTAAAACAGACGTAAGTGACAAGATCAAAGAAGAGGTCGCTAAACAACTAAAGGCTGGAGTAATCCGCGTGGTTCAATACACCACCTGGCTAGCCAATGTGGTTTCGGTGCCTAAAAAGGACGGAAAGGTCCGAGTATGTGTCGACTACCGGGATATGAATAAAGCAAGTCCCAAAGATAATTTTCCACTGCCAAACATACAAATCCTAGTTGACAATTGTGCCAAACATGAGGTACAGTCTTTTGTCGATTGCTATGCCGGATATCACCAGGTGTTGATGGATGAAGAGGATGCAGAAAAGACAGCCTTCACTACACGCTGGGGAACATACTATTACCGGGTCATACCACTTGGTTTAAAGAATGCTGGGGCAAATTATATGAGGTCCATGACCGCCATATTCCACGACATGATGCATCAGGAGATTGAGGTGTACGTGGATGATGTGATCATTAAGTCCAGAACCCAAAGTGACCATGTGCAGCATTTGAGGAAATTCTTCGAACGCCTGCGTAGATATGATTTCAAATTAAACCCAGCCAAATGCTCTTTCGGAGTTCCATCCGAAAAATTACTGGGATTTATAGTCAGTCGACGGGGCATTGAGCTGGACCCAACAAAGATAAAATCTATTCGGGATCTCCCACCCCCAAGAACTAAGAAGGAAGTAATGAGTCTATTGGGTAGGTTGAATTACATCACCAGGTTCATCGCTCAGTTGACCTCCACATGCGAGCCTATATTCAAGCTGTTGAAAAAAGATGCAGCCATCAAATGGACATACGGGTGCCAGGACACATTCGACAAGATCAAAGAATATCTGTCAAATCCTCCAGTGTTAGTCCCATCAGAAACAGGGAGACCTCTGTTCCTATACCTGACGGTGCTAGAAAATTCCCTTGGGTGTGTTCTCGGGCAACACGATGCAACTGGGAAGAAAGACTAGGCCATTTATTACTTAAGTAAGAAGTTCACAAGCTACGAGGCCAAGTATTCTCAGTTAGAAAGAACTTGCTGCGCTCTAACGTGGGTTGCTCAGAAGCTCCGACATTATTTATTGGCTTATACCACCTGCCTCATCACGAGGCTGGATCCTTTGAAGTACATATTCCAAAATCCAATGCCCACCGGGACATTGTCTATGTCACTCGCACAACTATGAAAGCTCAAGCGTTGGCCGATCATCTAGCTTAAAATCCGGTTGATGATGAATACCAACCCTTGAGCACTTATTTTCCGGATGAAGAAATCAATTCTGTCAAAGTAATCTCGGAAGGCGCTGACACCTGGAAAATGTTCTTCGACGGAGCAGCCAATGCGAAAGGTATTGGGATATGGGCAATCTTGATTTCACCCACAGGACAACACTACCCTGCCACGACCCGCCTCTGTTTCTTCTGCACGAACAATACTGCTGAATATGAAGCTTGTATAATGGGCATGAACATGGCCATTGACATGGATGTAGAAGAGTTGTTGATCATGGGGGACTCCGATTTGATCATTAAGCAGGCTCAAGGAGAGTGGGAAACTCGAGATGTTAAACTCCTTCCCTACATGGAGCATCTGGAGAATGTTAGTAAGCGATTCAAAGCCGTTGAGTTCAGATATATTCCTCGGTGCCACAATGATTTAGCCGATGCGCTGGCCATCCTAGCTGCAATGCTGCCCTATCCAGGTAATGTTCACATAGACCCATTGGAGATCCAAATCAAGGAAAGACATGGTTATTGCAACACGGTCGAAGTAGAACCCGATGTCCAACCATGGTATCATGACATTAAAATATTTTTGAAGACAAGAATATCCAAAGCAGGCCAACAAAGACCAAAAGAGAACCATCCGAAGGCTCGCCAGCAGTTTCTTCCTAAGTGGTGAAGTACTGTATAAAAGGACTCCCGATCTAAATCTGTTAAGATGTGTAGATGCCAAAGAAGCCGAAAGGATCATGGGCGAGGTCCATTTAGGAGTATGCGTTCCCCACATGAATGGGTACGTCCTTGCAAAGAAAATCTTGCGAGCTGGATATTATTGGATGACAATGGAGAAAGATTGTTTCGGTTTCGTCCGGAAGTGCCATAAGTGTCAAATACATGGCGACTTAATCCATGCACCACCATCAGAACTGCATCCTATGTCGGCACCCTGGCCGTTTGTTGCCTAGGGAATGGATGTCATTGGGCCAATCGAGCCAAGGGCCTCAAACGGGCACAAATTCATTCTAGTTGCTATCGACTATTTCACGAAATGGGCCGAGGTCGTCACGTTCAAAGCTATCACTAAGAAAGTGGTGGTGCATTTCGTGCATGCTAATATCATATGTTGTTTTGGTATAAAAAAAACTATCATTACCGACAATGCCGCAATCTAAACAGTAACTTGATGAGGGAGGTATGTGAACAGTTCCAGATAACACACCGCAACTCGACCCCTTACCGGCCCAAAGCCATTGGCGCCGTTGAAGCAGCAAACAAAAAAATCAAGAAAATTCTCAGGAAAATGCTTCAAACATCCAGGCAATCGTATGAAAAGCTGCCTTTTGCATTGTTGGGATATCGCACGACCGTGCGCACATCGGTTGGAGCTACCCCTTACCTATTGGTTTACGGCACTGAAGCCGTAATGCCCCCAGAAATCAAAATTCCTTCCCTTCGGATTATTGTCGAAGCAGAAATTGAGGACAGTGAGTGGGTCAAGACCCGACTGGAACAATTAACTTTGATTGATGAGAAAATAATGGCCGCAGTGTGCCACGGACAATTATACCAGCAAAGAATGGCCTGCGCTTACAACAAGAAAGTGCGACCTAGGAACTTCGAAGTAGGGCAACTCGTTTTAAGACGTATCCTCCCGCACCACGAAGAAGCGAAAAGAAAATTCGCCCCAAACTGGAAAGGTCCATACATCATAAGGAAATTGCTACCAAAAGGAGCGTTATACCTGGGGGACATCGAAGGAAATGACCTCAAAAAAACTGTCAATGCAGATGCCGTCAAAAGGTACTATGTTTGATCCTCTATATATTTTCAAATGTTCTCCGATTGGGATGACAAAGGCTTTCTTCTCGCTACCCAAACACCATTAACCCTTTCGCAAATCCTTTGAGTCGGTTTCTCTTCTTCGATTACCCTCTTTGGAACCCGAAGTTGTTATTAGAAGAAAAAAAAAAGAAGTGTTGAAAAAACAAGAAACAAAAACTGATGAAATGAAAAAAAAAAAAAAAAAAAAAAAAAAAAAAAAAAAAAAAAAAAAAAAAAAACATCAAAAACGGAAACAAAAACAAAAGTGCCCTGAACTACGTTCGACTTGATTCCGAAAGGATACGTAGACAGCCTCTCCCTGGGGTTCAGTCACACCAAAATAAAAATCCACATTTCCCTAAAAGTTTATGCTGGGGCAAGTGTTAAGATTCGACGATGTGTCGCCTGAAAGGTTCCGAAGTTGTAATTCAATACAAATTCTTTTTCACCAAAACCCTGTTCAAGTCCTTTCGATCAATTGGTAAACATGCTTAAAGTTGGAGGGTACAGTGTCGAATCTGGTGCAAGCAAATGAGAGAAACAAAATGAGAGAGTCTTATAGGTGAAAACCCACACGGGCACCGTGAGTCGATAGGCAAAGAAATTAAAAATGAGAGAGTCTTGCTAGTGAAAACTCGCAAAGAGCACTACAAGGAGATGGTGAAAATATAAATGAGAGAGGTTAGTTGGTGAAAACCCACAAAGGGAGCCACCGATCGAAAAGGATAATGGGTCATTGACATGGACGCAGTCCGGGGCAAGGTTTCTCAATCGCGAGGCAATAGTGGTGATGAATTTCTGAGAGTCGGACGATTTACACGGATCATGCATCCAGTCCAAAGGGCATGTCATGTTCATTGAAGTCCGCATGCACTCCAGATAAGTCCTTCTTTCCTTTTCCCGAAAGGGACACCTCTTGTTTAAATTCGTTGTCCATCCTGTCGTTTATTTTTTCTTTTGAATCCCTTTCGGTCTAACTCTGTCCCGAAACTAAGGCAAAGAAAAGATGGCAAGACTGATTTACAGGGCTCGCATTTGACACGGGTCAATATGCAAAAGGCACCTAGAAAGGAGAAAATCAATGGCCGATGATTCAAACTTAAAACCTTGAAAGGAGAAAATCAAATTTAAGTACCTATAAAGGCGAATGAAGTTGAAAGGTTGATCCCCGCGTGGCTAACCATCTTGGCAAGGTTTGAAAAGCCGAAGCCTTCCAAATGACCTAAAGTTACAGTTGGAAGAAAAGTCAGAAGTGAAAGGCCAATAAAGGCAAAATAAAGTTGGAAAGGTTAAGTACCACACGACTAACCGTCGCAGCAGAATTTGAGGGGCCAAAATTCCCCTCCCCCCCCGATACCCTGGAAATCCATAAGAAAAAGCAAGTGAAAAGCCTACAAAGGCCAAACAAAAATGTTGGGTCCCACGTGACCGATCGCCATGGTAAAATCTTGAAAGTCAAGGTCCCGGGGATGAGAGATGAAACCCAATCCCCAGCAAACAAAAAAGAAAGTGGTTGAGATCTTCATCAAAAGAACTGAGATCAAGCAGTTGGAAGTCAAGGCCGCAAAGCCAACCACCGTTTCAAACTGACGAATTGTTCTTTGTTTGAAAATCTGAAGCAGGTGCAACTCGAAAGCAACCATGCAACAAGCAGGTGCAACCAAAAGAAATTGCACAAGGCTAGAAGGAGCTCTGCAACATTGACTCCAAAGAAAGAGAAGTTTTCTCCAAGAAATATTTTTTTCGCATGCATAAAAAAAAAAATATAATAACAAAAAAAAAAAAAGAAGAAGAAGAAAGAAAGAAAAGAAGAAAACAAAAGAGAGAAGAATTGAAGTTGAAAATAACTCAAAGTAGTATGGGGCCTCCAATCCCCAACTACACCTTTTCCCGACATGGGTGTACACGCTCCCTAGTCGATGCCAATTAATGGTACACATTACCTAATTGATGTTTTTCTTTTCCAATCAAGGGTATACACTCCCTGGTTGATGTTTTCTTTTCCAATCAAGGGTATACACTCCCTGGTTGATGATTTCTTTTCCAATCAAGGGTATACACTCCCTGGTTGATGATTTCTTTTCAAATCAAGGGTATAAATTCCCTGGTTGATGATTTCTATTCCAATAAAGGGTATACACTCCCTGGTTGATTCTTTCTTTTCCAATCAAGGGTATACACTCCTTGGTTGATGCTTTCTTTTCCAATCAAGGGTATACACTCCCTGGTTGATGCTTTCTTTTCCAATCAAGGGTATACACTCCCTGGTTGATGCTTTCTTTTCCAATCAAGGGTATACACTCCCTGGTTGGTGCTTTTTTTTCCAATCAAGGGTATATACTCCCTGGTTGGTGCTTTCTTTTCCAATCAAGGGTATACACTCCTTTCTTTTCCAATCAAGGGTATACACTCCCTGGTTGATGATTTCTATTCCAATCAAGGGTATACACTCCCTGGTTGAGTTCTTTTCCCTATGCAGGGTATACACTCCCGTAGTCGATGCCAATCAAGGGTATACACTCCCAGGTTGATGATTTCTTTTCCAAATCAAGGGTATACACTCCCTGGTTGATGATTTATTTTCCAATCAAGGGTATACACTCCCTGGTTGTTTTCTTTTCCAGAATAGGGTACACAGTCCTTAGTTGATTTTATTTTGCAACATAGGGATCCCAACCCCTAGTTGATCCCGCATTGAGATATAGGGTGTCGACTCCCTAGTCTGCAGTAACTCCGGGTGCACCAGTCCCGGATTTTCATTGATTTCAACAATGAAGTGGCATAGAGTTTGTTACAATAACTCACGAAATTTTCCTAGTGAAAACTGGGGTAGAAAATTTCATTCGTTTGTTTTGATTTTGTGCAGATTACGTTTCTAGGAACTCGAGACGACCAAAATAAGAAGTTTCGATCTAAAAAATAACAAAACAAAAGAAGAAAGAGAAGATTGGATCCAAAAGTGCACAAACGGGGAAGATGTGGACTACTCAGGACGAGATTGAAGTCATCCGTCCAGTATATCCTGCTTTAAGGAACGACAAGACAAAACCAGCACCTGCGACTAACAAGCATCAGGATCCAGGTAAGAGTCAGCAAAAGATCAAGACTCAAGACCCAGTCTTAGATAGGAATCTTGTAATTTAGCAGCTGATAGGTTTTAGTTAGTCCTTCGTTTTGTACTTGGGTATAATAAGGAGATCAGCAGCAGTAACAGCAGCAACCGCAGTGAAACCACAGTTACTCGGTAGTCCCAGCTACCAAAACTTCCAGAACTACACTGACCTGATACCTTTATAGACAAGGATATGTAGGCAACCTCTGAAGCAGGGTTCGGTCAAGCTTTTCCAAAACGCTTCACAATGGAACATATGAATGAGTAAAGGTCGTTTATCGCCGCTCACTTCGTCTTTGCCCGAAAACTCTTCATGTTTCCGAGCAAAGAGGGGCAGCTGTGAGCATGTGATTTTTCACCCACCATATACTCCTACAAAGTTCAATAAAATAAATTAAATTTATAAATGTTGTTGAACTTTAGTGTTATTTGTGAATTGTTTTTGCGTTGCATAATCATAGTTCATTTTTTTAAAAAAAAAATTTAGTAACTGCATTATCATCAAGGGGTTACAAAATTATTATTGATAATTAATTGAATTGACTAGTAACAAAATATGATCATCTGACATAAGGTATATTTAATGGTTAACTTCTTAATTCAAGTGTGAAAATTTATTCTTTAAATGATATGAGTGTTAAATTAATTGTTTTACTCTTAATTAATTTATCAATTAATAATTAGACAAAACTAAGTTAGAATTAATCACTACATTTTGTTATTAGGTGAATTAATTCAACATAGGCTCAAAATCGGACCTGGGCTAACTTGCCCAGGCCAAAAAAGTAACTCACCTGCCCAGCCCTATAGCCCCCTTACCCGGCCTGCCCAACACCCACCACTAAACGATGCCGTTTGAGTTATGAAGGATCCCAACCGTTGATCTCTTTTGATCAAACGGTTGGGAACTCCCTACCCATTTGATATTTAAGTGTCCAAACACTCCCCACCCCCCTTCATTTGCAAAGTCTAACACCCCATACCCCGTTTGTCTCTCTCTTTTTCTCTAAGCCATAAATCCTAGCCGCCAAAGCCACCGTCCTCTACCGACCGGAAATTGCCTCTGGCGGAGGATCTTCTCCAATCAACCCCAAATTTTCACCAGATGACCCTCACCCTTCCCTCAATCACCTCCCACCATCGATTTCCCCAAAACCCCATCCAAAATTGTCAAATTTTGGATCTAGGAATCCAGAAACCCTAGCTTCCCCTTCTGGCCGATCTGAAATCATTCAATGGTTTCTACCTACATGGATCGATAGCTCTCGTTGAGGGATACTGATTCATGTGGGTTGAAGTCATTTTCAAACACTCCGGAGTCTGGCCAAGGTCAGGCAACCATCCATTTTCTGACCAAACCCTTAAACGGGTATCCCCTTTTCCTTTTTATATGTATTATTTATTTTTTTGTTTCTTTTCTGATAGTATGAAAACTATGAACATGTTAATCACTATTTTTGGCATCACTGATTTGATTTGAGTCCAAACATGCTGATAATAATCATGCTTCAGTTAGTGTGCATTTAGTAATATACATGTTTTTGGTTTAGGTTTTTTTATCACTATTCTTCGTGCATATATGACTGTTTCTGCCTCTGTTCTTTCTTGTTCGTTTTATTTTCCTTTGGCTAGGCTAGATTTTGAATCTTGTTGTCATGTACATGCCGGTCAGGTTAACACTTTGGAATGATAATCTTTTGTTAGAATTAGTTGTCCTATTAATCATCAGTTAAAAGTTCTCTAGCTTTTAATCATAGTTTGTTGATCAATCATCGATTAATTATGATTCCCTTTTGATTTCGCTTGAATTATTTGACTCTTTCCTTAATCCATTTCTGATTTGTCAAACTGATTTTGAATTGGGGATTCACACCTGAGTTGTTAATTCATCTATTCTGATTTTAGCATATGTCTGCTCAGTGTTGGTCATTTCTTGAGATCAATTGATTAAGTAAAGTGTAATTAGGACTGATTTGGTTAAGATAATAAAAGAACCAGCCACATTTATATTTAAATTGAATTAAACAAAAATCAGTTAACCTCAGTTCAAAGGACTAAAATAATTGTCTTAAATTAAAACTAGAATTAATAGCTAATAATGAAATTAACCTAAACCTAGTTAACTAGTGAGTATGGTTGGAAACTAACTCTAAGGACCTAAACTAACTAACCTAGAACCTGAAAATTGCTCACCTAAAATTAAAGATTGATTAGTGAGTTAATCATCTCAATTAGTCAATATTTAATAAGCTAATTACATACTAAGCTAAGAGTTTGTTAATTGTAGCCTTCACTAATAGTTAATTAAGTTGATCACTCAATTAGGTTGATTAAGTATAATGACTCAAATCGAGTTAATCACAATTAGGTTTAAATCTAAAATAATTCACCAAAGCTTAAAGAATCAAGATTACTTTTAATTAAGCCAAGTAAACTAGAATCAAGCTAATAATACTTATCAGTCCTAGTTAACTAAGGAACCTGACTAGATTTAGGTAACTAGAGTTAAACAATAACCCAAGTGAGTTTAACCTTGATTACCCAATGGTAAATTCAGGGACTCCAAGGGGTACAATAGGTAACTCAGTTTAGGAAATCAGATTTGCAAGGGTAAAAAGGTCTTTTAATGAGTTAGAAAGTTCTAGAATAGGGGCAGCTGTCCCAAAGATAGGGTTGACAGTTGCACTATGTACTATTGAGTGCTGTTTTTCAACTTTGGTAGGGAATATTCCAAAGAATATCCCATTCCCAAAAATCCTATAAATAGACCCTCTTTGTACAGATTATGGACCCTTTTTTTTGGACTCTCTCTGGAGCTTCTTAAAATACCTTAAAGAATACAGAAAAATCAGAGTATTTTCCATTCATAAACAAAAATTTCAAAAAAGTATTAGTAGAAGAAAAAAGAAAAATCTGATTTCCCTTAGAATCAAGTTCATAAATACATGGTCTAGTTCTCAGCTTCTGTTTCTTTCCTTTGGATTCTGATTTTGGGAACCTTAAACACTCATATCCAAGAATTCTGGGTCAATTTCCTCGGTACGGTCATTCAGGAAGTCCCTCCGAGGGCGACTCCCATAAAATTCTTGCGAGAGCTGGAGAAACGTCTATGGGTAAAGCTTTCTGCCGGGCTACAGGGTCTTCTTTGGGTTGCTGTTTGCTACTACTGATCTTCCCTCTTTATTTGTTGTATTGTTGTTACCTGACCTTTATTTGGTCAGGACTTTTGGGTTGATTTTCTCTTCAAACGGTATGTAATTGTTGATATTATTGAAAGGCTCGAAAATGTGAATTTCATCTTCCCCTTTGCTTGAATTTGTCTCCTTCTATAACTGAATTTTTGTTTAATTTTTTTATCTCTCTAATCTGGTATGAAATCTGAAAGTAGGACTGATCAATATGTTGATAATAAAATCTGAATATGTATGTCTATATTCCTGAAGTCAGAATGTGTTTTTGTAGTAGGTTTCATCTTTGTGTTTTTTTCTTAGTCTATTAGTAAAGTAAATTGCATTAAGGTAGATGAAATTTACCTTTCAATGGTCAAGTTCACCCTATAATAGTGCACAAAACAGTAGTATAGATAGATGAAATTCACCCTTTTAAAGGGTATAAAATATGTAATTAAGAAAGACATTAGAGTGAGGAATCTGAACCTCTGAATGGTCAGATTCATCTTTTAAAATGCCTAAATAAGCAGGCCTATATCCTGCTGTGCATCCCTACCCGATCATTTTCTTCTGAATATCTGTTTTTAGCCAAACTACTAGCTTCTGGGAGGAGGGTTATAGTCTCATTCAGGTTGAGACGGACTCCCTGGTTTCTATACAGAAGCTGCACAATGGCTGGGCCTGAGGATCCACATTTCAATATTATCCTGAGAATCAGGGGGGCTTGCCTCCTCGTTCCCTTTTACCTATGCCATGATGCTCATGGGCACCTACTAGATCCTTTACATAAAAATAAGGGTAAGAAGAAATTTTATCCATCTCTGAATGTACACCCAATGGATTATTGGATCCATTTTTGATCGAATTCCGTCTAGTAAGCCTCGAGATCTTACAGATGCTGTTGAGAATCGTCATTAACCAATCATGTATCGGACGCACCATCCCTTTCGTCTGTTTTCTGGGTTTGGAAAAGTGTGGAATTTCAAGAACGAGAATCATATGATATGTTGGGAATCTCTTATGATAATCATCCACGCTTGAAACTCCCCTTATCAATTCTCCTATCCTATTTAGGTCTATGAATTTCTCTATCAAGTCCATTACCTTATCCTTACCCATGAGGTTCCAACATTTTATCCTTAATTGACCTAGGAGTTGTTCTCATCAACCTATCCGAGGGATGATGAAGGCGATGTCACAATTAAGGGAACCGCCCTCTTACTCTTTTTTAGGTAAGAATGCGAAAGACCCTGACCCTTTCGGAATGATTTAGAGAGCTGCGAATCAGGCTATTTTTTGACTTTTAAATAAGAATAATTATCCGATCAAGGGATAACCCACGCACAGAGAAGGAAGAAGCTATCTCAATATCCTTCACACAAATGACATTTTGGTTTGAAATTATGTCAAGTTAGCACTAGGGTAGATGAATCTGACTTCCTAATAGTCAAATTCACCCCATTGATAGTGCATAAATAGTAGTTTAGCTTTGCTGAAAATTATCCTTCAAAGGATATAAGTGTGTAATGAGAAGGAGCTTTAGGAAAGTGAATCTAAAGTCACAAAATAGTTGGATTCGCTCCTCAAAATGCCAATAGAAGTCAAAGTATTTGAATAAATGCTTGCTAAATTTGTTGCATAACATAAAGATGACTGTTAAGAGTCTAAACAAAGTGATATCATCGGATTTGAATCTAACCCTTTCTATGGTTAGATTCAGTCCATAAAAAGGCATGAACATATTTTGTTCTCCTATGGCATCATTAAGGTTGAATCTAACTTCATTTTATGGCTAGATTCATCTCACAAATGCCCAAAGGTCCGTCGTTAATACTGTCCAAGTACTCAAACTTTGGACTTATAATTTTAGATTAACACTAAAAATGCAGGTTTAAGTCTTTGAAGGACATGTTGCTGGCTTGCACAGGAGCAACAACTAGTTTTCTTTTCCCTTCTTTATTTTTTCCTATTATTAAAATCAGTATTATTATGGTTTAGGAGTAATGTAATAACATATCTACAGTCTTCTATATACATTTCATCTTTTCAGTTGTAAATATGGACTGAACTATATAAAATTTATGATAAGTTGTATTTTTCTTAAAGTTGAAATGTTTATTACTATAGTATTTATGGGTCAGACCTGCTAAGGTCACTTGAGCTGGGCCAGACTCGTGAGCATGGCCCAATTGAGCCTGATAATGTCTGAATTTCAGGCTATGGGGGCTGGAATATTAGACCCATTAACTGTGTTAAACAATCTATAATCAGTCCTTTTCTCTTCTGTTGTCAATTAGCATGAGGAGTATTTCATTTACGAAATACACTGTAAATTTCTCACTACTGAACACAAATGGGTTTCAAATCGATTATCAAAAGATAGAATCTAAAATTTGGGTTTTTCTTAGACTGTCCGCTCTAAATAAAAGAAACCATGGCTTAATTTGGTTTTTAAGGCTGTTCTGTCACAAAATTTAAGACAAAGTTCCATGTTGGATCCATGATCTATGTATAAATGCTCGTGTTTAGTATATAGGAGTAGATCAAACGGTAAAGAAATCTTGTACATGTAACATTATATTCACAATTCAAATTTGCCTTATTTATTACCATATAGATGCGAGATGTGTTAGCATGTTTGTTCTTTACTGTTTAGCTATTTGATTTCGAATCATGTCCAAATGACCTAATTAGGATGGCCTGAAGTGATACAATTTGCGGCTTAAATGTGGAAATAGCCAAAAACATGTTATTTTTTGGCTATTGAACATCATTTTAGGTAATCCTTAGGTAGAACGAACGCCTTTACTTTGAAACTTGACAAAAATTGATCATTACCTCAAAATTACAATAAACTACACTCGGGAGTGGAAAATCATGCCCCCGACCCTTAACTTACCTAATAAAAATACACATAGTAATCACGGGTGCATTTCATTTGACGTTTTTGCCATGTGCTCAAAAACAACAAGTGTACGCCGTCGTGACTTGTCCAAGATAAATCCATAAACATCCTAATCAATCTTAAAACTAAAACGCTCTTTCGAAAAAATAGAAAACTCGAACATCGCCATAAATGGGCATTATAAAACCGTCACGACCATAGTCTTGATTATGTAATCTACACGCGGGTGCGACAACTCATGTCCCCGTCTTCAACTTCAAACTATAATAAAAATTACATGTTATAATTGCGGTGCATTTCATGTGGCGTAGTTATAATGTGTCCTAAAAAAAATAAATAAGTGCACGACATCGTGACTTATTTCAATATAAATCTATAAATATTAAAAGCAGTTTTAAAAAGTGAAAAAAGGCTAAAAAGCACAATAGGTTTAAAATATGTAAATAATTAGATAATTAGGCCAAATATTAATAGTTAAGCGACCGTGCTAGAACCACGGAATTCGGGAGTGCCTAACACCTTCTCCCGGATTAATAGAATTCCTTATCCGGATTTCTTGTTCGCAGACAATTTAAAACGGAGTCAAAATTTCCTCGGTTTGGGATTTAAAAATAAAATGGTGTCCCGTAACACCGTAAAAATCCAGGTGGCGACTCTGAAATTAATAAATAATCCCAAAATCGAGTAATGTCACTTAAATTGGAAAACTCCCTTATCCAACCTCAGCGGAGGAAAAAGGAGGTGTGACAATAATCCATACTTCCTCCAAATTCAAGATAACACCAACAACATATATACATCATTTTGAAGCCTTATATAAACCATAAAATACTACAAAACAGCCTAACACCCCCCAATCTATTCATACACAAAACGACTACCGTAGTAGTGTCAAACGACCCAAAAATGTAACGATGAATGATCAACCAACCACCCTGCCATTATGTGGTATTTGTTCACACCCTTTCTACTCTAAAACTCCACAAAAACAGCAGAAAAAGAGACAACCCAACAACTACATGAAACAGCCCACAAAACAGTCCACTACAAGCTGAACACTCGAACTCACGGCTTCCGATCACCGTCCCGTGAGTTCTTCCAATTATTGAATTAATTTATCTTCTTTTACAGAATAAAAATGGATGAAAAAGGGCAGTATACTTACCATATTTGGTGAGCATCTCAGCCTCTATCTTGATTCTTCAACCCTTTGGTTTTTCTCCAACTAGAACTTGAAAGAAGAGAAAATTATTTAGGGTTGTCTTTGTGTTGTATTTTTGGGAGTATTTTGCTGGGGAGTACATCTAATTTTTGTCTCTATTATGAGTGTAATATCTGAAGGAAATCATCCCTTAAAAGGGCTCTTTGGCCGACCTTGGAGCTTTTAATTGAGGCCTCTCCTTTTGGCAAGTAGGTGATGCACCTACTTGTCACCTACTAGCCTGCGCCAGTCTCGCAAAAACGTGAATATATATCTCTTCCAATGTCATATCAATGAACGGTTTACTCCGTTGGAAACTAGACTCATAGATCGTAAATTTGGTAGGTAGATCATCACATAATTCCATGTACATTGGGAGAAATGCTCATCTATATTTGACCTAATATTCAACATATTTATAAATGTAATTTGTGATGACCATTTCCAACTTTTTTTCCACAACTCACTTGACTTCAAAATATAACACATGACTATCATACGACAAAAATAACTCATAACATAACCTCCTTATCATTTTGATAACCCTAGTCTCACCCCAAAAGTACATGTTATAACACTCCCAACTTGTCGACTTTCGACAAAGTTTATTTTCTTCAATCGGTTTAGCTTCTAAGCCTTCCAACCTCTTGGTACTTGCAGTCCATGATTTTAAATATTTTTACCCTCCAAGTTAACATGATTAACTGGCTTTATGTACTTTCAAAGATGATCTAATTTCAGAGCTTACATCAATTGATTTACGAATACTCTTTCGTATGAAGGTATGGGGTGTAACAGAACTGGCTGGCCTGCTTCACTCTGCAGCCATTATGTGGCCCGCATACCTGTTCTCCGGTTGCATAATGCACCGCAGAACCTCCCTCCGCAAAAGTCCAAGGATGGTTATGCGACTAAAGTGTGGTCCACGAAATGGTTATGCGGTCACGTAATTGGCCGTGAAATTTACCTCAAAATTGGCAAAAAAAGCTGCTTCACTTTGCGGCCATTCTACGGCACGCAGAGTGATTATGCGGCTGCATAATGGGCCGCAGAAATGCCTACTTCTGCAAAAATATGTCCTTCAACTCCCCAGCATACTGTTCAATCCAAAAAGTTTGAAGCCTACTTCGGTATCACGGACTCCGGGTTGTTTATGAAAAACATTTCGGGGCCTTACTATTTCCATGTCATCATCCAAACACAATGTTGAAAAATATATGGAATGAGGACCAATACACCCTTACTCTAGAATTTTATTGCTATTTACATCGTCATATTTACATGCACCCGAGGTAGGATTGAGATTGTGCGCACAACTCGATCCCGGGAACATTCTGACAATTTTTCCACCAGTGCGGTCCTCCACAATATGGACAAAGATCATCAAAATAAGAATAACCATCATTGGAATAATTTTCTGCCACGACCCCAAATCTAAGCCAGTCGTGATGGAGCCTATCGTGGAACTAGGCCAGCAAAAACTACACTCGAATCATAATAAGCTTCCATTTACATCTTTACTATACTGATTACCTATAAACGTTTCCTTTAAACATTTAAAAAACAGTTTAAGCTATACTGAATATTAAATACAACCCCCCGAGAACCCAGAGTCACTGGTTATGAGCATCAACATAAAATATACAACTCAAAAGAAATAAATTCTGTAATAGTAAGCAGGAGAGAGAGCACGACTGCGGATGTATGCAACTACCTCGCAAACCTCCTAGAATCTCTAGAACAGATAGACAGCTCACCCTGCCCTAACAACTGGATCTGCACACAAGGTGCAGGGAGTAATGTGAGTACACCAACTCAGAAGTAATGAAATAAATCAGGTCTGAGCAGCAAGAAACACATAAAATCAATGTCATCAGTTCACAATATGCACAACCTTTCTTTCCAACAGTATAGCATAGATATATGAAATCATCATGCCTTAAAACCAACTTCAGAAAAATCCTTTGAAAAATGTATATTTTCAACAACTTCAAACTGAAAGATTTAGTATGAAAATGAAATAAATCGTAAAGAGGCCCCTCGGGCAAAACATATTTCATAAGTTCAGAGTGAAAGTGGTAAAATCATAAGTAGCCCCTCGGGCAAAAACATGTATCATAATCAGCCCCTCGGGCATGCCTCACAGTCACTCATAATCAGCCCTTCGGGCATACCTCACAATCACTCATAATCAGCCCCTCGGGCATACCTCACAATCACTCATGCCTCCCAATCGCTCGTCACTCGGCACTCGGTACTCGGTGCGCTCACTAAGGGTTCGTGAAAACTCCGGAGGGGCTCCTTCAGCCCAAGTGCTAATAGCAAGCCACCTCGTGGCTTATCATATACTCACAAATCAGGCCCTCGTCCTCACTCAATCAGAACCTCTCAAAAGCCCCTCGGGCGAATCAGTAAAACGGGGTACTCGACCCAAATCCTCATTTTAAATCTCAAAGTAGTGTAAACCATGCTGAGTTTCGAAAACAGTAAGCACAATATGACTGAGTGAAATCATCAATAATTAGTGAGGAAAATAGCAGTAAAAATCCCCCAAGGGGTCTAAACAAGTCGGCACGAGGCCCCAAACATGGCTTATAGCCCAAATATTTCAGAAATCCTTAGAACAAAATTTAAGATATAGTTTAGAGTAAAATACGCAACTCAATAGTTGCCGCGGAGAGGACCAACACCATCAAACTGTTATGTAGCTTACCATGCACATACCCGAGGGTGATCCTACGTCACCCTATCCCATATAGGTCCAATAGCACAATGCCGTTGAAATTTCGAAATCCAATCCTGGCCCATAAACCTTAGAACCAAATTCCCACTTCTGAAATAATATACAAGATCAAAATTCCATAACTATAAACTAAACAAGTTTGAACATGCTGACTCAAGCCATATACGCACCCCAGATGAAATCACATAATACATCGCGTGACTCAAACACTTATAGCGATAACTCTTAACCACAATAACTGCTCAGAAAAACCCAATACCGGTACATAAACTCTTATCAAGAAATGCCTTGCTCTAACACTTCCATATACTGCCGATGATGAAAGAAGCACGTAGAACTAACAACCATTAGTCCGATCAGTCAGACATGAAACTCCCCCTTCCCAAACAGGAATTATAGCAAATTCCTAAGACGATTCCCGATATTTATCCTTCCAACTATGCTGTAGAAAATTTTGAAAATGTTCATTCTAGGTCCAATGACCTCTTCTCATCCATCACAACCACCCTGATGACATGGCACATCGATACAATTCGAAGCCAAAACCTGTGCATCTTGTGCACTTAACAGCAACATCCCAATGAAATCAAATTATATAAAAGATCCACATGAGAGAACTATCCTGCCATTAACAATTACCATCACCATATCATGCTAACAGCCTGGCACACACAGTAAAAATCAAAACACACGAATCCAATACTAAAGGTCATACCCCTACATAACTCCGCTACACTGCGCGATCTCATCCAACCGCTGGTCCACTTGAACTTTTTCAAGAAACCTTCCCAAAATCAATAACCATTCGAAATTCGGCATCAAGTACTCAAAGTGCATTGCCATAACCACGGGGGAAAACCGGACGATACCATGCCACCCAAAACAGAAGGTATATGACCAACACGTCTCAATCCCGCAACACCAAATTACTTACCTTACTCAAATCTAGCTATAAAGCCCAATTAGAACCGCACCATATGTGCATATAACCAATAATCACCACTCCTCACAATACTGAAGGGTAACTCATAGATCACTCTAGAACATGAATAAACTCAATCACAATCGAATGGTACATTTCTCAATAATAGAAACTCGGAGCCAGCAATTCCGACCCGGTGCAGAACACACACCCATATTATCCTACCAGTGACCCTAAATTAAATCTGATCACCCACAACAGATAGATAACTTACCAAAAAGTTCACAATGACAGAATCATGGTACATACTAACATACGACTAGCTCTGCTCGCATCTTCACAGTTCACTACCACAAAATAACCTGTTTATGAGAACTCTCAGTCTCGAAGTCCATGAAGCGCACAAATTACAATATCTTATCTCAACCCCACCGCTCGAATACATGAAACATCCCAAATACTCAATCATTCCACGAGGGATACCCCTATAATTCTTCCGTTTACCAAGCAACCTTGAATATCAACAGTCGATCCAATCAATAGGGCGCCGCGATACCAATGAAGTACCCTTAACTCAAACACATTTCTCTTTCTGAAATGTATACCCTTTTCAAGTCGCACCAATTAGTGATATCATCTACCTAGTCATATGAAACTGCCCATGCTGCCTAAGAATTTATGACCTTCCTTCCAGAACCGAACCGTGGCCTCACATATGCAAATCTCAGCTCTACACAACATACCGCATACGCCATGCCAACCTAGGAAAAAAAAATACGGGAACTCAATGGTCCCTTCTGAGCCACAAGAAACTACGTACCCTACTAGCCAAGAACTTCCATTTGATCCCATTTAGAAGCAAATTCACTACACGTCATAAGAAATATGCACCCTTAACCGCGGTAGAAACCATTCGGAACTATCCGAAATCCCAATTACGCAACACCAAACCATCAGGACTGAATTCTTCTAACTCAACGAAGCTACGCAGACCACCAAAAATCAAAGAGCATTGCTAAGAAACACCCGTAAAAACTCGTCACCTCATGAACACCCAAAGAACTAATCGTATCCCTTACCATGCCAATCCGACCTACCACCAAGTTGCCCTATTTACCCAAGTTTCTTCTAACTTACCTTCAAATTGATACTCCTCCCTTCTGTAATACCACAATTTTTACCCTAGACTCACCACACGCGACCCAAGCACAAAACTATGCCGTCTAAGGCTCATAAGCCGCCGAATACTCTCTCAAATATCCCCAAAAGTACCACATTCAAAATACTTACCCTGAAGAGACTTCCGGCGAATCTAAAGCCATTACCTTCATCTTCCTGATACTGATATGTAGAATCCGTGATGATGTAGAAATACCACAAGTCTTGACACCCTCCAACGTAAATCTAAATCACACTGACCAATTTAGGCAGAATCGACCTGACCCATCTGCACACTAACATACTAGGAAAGTAATCCACTCATTTGAAGCCACAAGAAAATTCATACACTACACACACTATACCTTTTACAATTTGCACTAAATCATTCAATAGAACCCAATTACCCCAACACAGTACATTACAACCTATATAGAAGAAATTTCTATTACTCGTGTCATTCCCAGACCCCACATTTGCAGGTCATAACTGATCCACCAATATGCCTCGAACTGAAACCAATACCACACATAATCGTGCAATCAACTTATCATTAACAGACT
The DNA here is from genome assembly GCA_005239525.1 of Nicotiana knightiana. Classification (NCBI taxonomy): domain Eukaryota; kingdom Viridiplantae; phylum Streptophyta; class Magnoliopsida; order Solanales; family Solanaceae; genus Nicotiana; species Nicotiana knightiana. The sequence continues at coordinate 5,978 of MDKJ01110350.1, read as the reverse complement.
CCCCCACTTGGCTCAAAGACAACGATCAAGACAACAATAACTCACAACGCCCATAATAACACCACCCGTTTAACAACTCAAGTCATCTGCAGAATCTCGCATTCACCATTTTAATAGTCATGCCAACTTCCACAAGCGATCTAAACACAAATTACAACATAAATTCTTTACTGGTAGAAGAGAACTTATTAAAGAACATCATAAGGATCACACACCCCAGGACAACCCGCAGGAGATACCCCTGCCCGCTTAGCCTCAACTGATATCTCTCCATACACTTCTGAAGACCATAACTATCACGCAATCACAACACCTTCCTGTATCTGAACACGAACAACGCCTACCCTCGAGGCATCACAATACGCGGTAAGAACCTGAAGCTGATGGCAGAACTAACACTGGAGTGGTGGTCGCAGAAATATCGAGCTTCTGGAAGCTCTACCCACACATGTCTGACCACATGGATACCCTTACTAGAAACCATGTGTCCCAAGAATGCTACTGAACCGAGCCAAAAGTCACACTCGAAGAATTTTGCATAGAGCCTTTCCTCCCTGAATCCTTATAATGCCATCCTCAAATACTGAGTATGCTACTCTTGGCTACGCGAATGTTCCAGGACGCCATCAATGAATACAATAGCAAGGAGTGCTAATACTGCTGGAATACACCGTTAATCAAATACATGAACGCTAGTGGGGCAATGATCAGCTCAAAAGACATCACCAGGAACTCATAACCCAACAGAAAAATCCGCTTCACTCCACAACTACACAACATGATAGGTCTTCCAATATACTCACAACTCAAGGCCATATACCAAATCGAGACGAAAATCAAACACTCAATAAATCTTGCCACATTTCCAGCCAACCCTTTTGTCACAAATCATAGTCTGAACACATCTAACCATCAAATCACACTCACCACGTAGCCATCTAGTCACAATGTCCCGTTAATAAGGACATCAACATACATATAAGTCCCCAAATACATGTGCCCACACAATGAAAATCTCAGCACTCAAGCCACATAATGAATCCGGCCTCAAGTCCTCCAGACTGGCCCATTACCAACATGCCAAAATCACATCTGATCCATGGAAGTCACAAGCCGTCGATGCACAACTGATACCAAGCGCTCTCGTGCGCGTTCGAATACATGGATGGAATTCAAGAATTACGCTCTTGGCTGAATTAAATGGGTTCGCACGACTAGAATTCAAGAATGTGAGATTTTTTCCTAAGGGTTCCGCAGCCTCTCGAAGATAAGTTCAGACGTCTCCGTACCGATCCGCAAGACTCTACTAAACCTGTTCATGAATGGTGACTCCTATGTTACCTAGCGCTCTGATACCAAACTGTCACGACCCCAAATCTAAGCCAGTCGTGATGGCGCCTATCGTGGAACTAGGCCAGCCAAAACTACACTCGATTCATAATAAGCTTCCATTTACATCTTTACTATACTAATTACCCATAAAGGTTTCCTTTAAACATTTATAAAACAATTTAAACTATACTAAATATTAAATAGAACCCCCCGAGAACCCAGAGTCACTGGTCATGAGCATCTACATAAAATATACAACTCAAAAGAAAATAAATTCTATAATAGTAAGCAGGAGAGAGATCATGACTGTGGACGCATGCAGCTACCTCGCAAACCTCTGAAAATCTCTGGAACAGATAGACAACTCACCCTGCCCTAACACCTGGATCTGCACACAAGGTACAGGGGGTAATGTGAGTACACCAACTCAGTAGTAATGAAAATAAATCCGATCTGAGCAGCAAGAAACACATAAAATCAATGTCATCAATTCACAATATGCACAACCTTTCTTTCCAACAGTATAACATAAATATATGAAATCATCATGCCTTAAAACCAACTTCAGAAAAATCCTTTGAAAAATGTATATTTCAACAACTTCAAACCGAAAGATTTAGTATGAAAATGAAATAAATCATAAAGAGGCCCCTCGGGCAAAACATATTTCATAAGTTCAGAGTGAAAGTGGTAAAATCATAAGTAGCCCCTCGGGAAAAAACAATATCATAATCAGCCCCTCGGGCATGCCTCATAGTCACTCATAATTAGCCCTCGGGCATCCTCACAGTCACTCATAATCAGCCCCTCGGGCACACCTCACAATCACTCATGTCTCCCAATCGCTCTTCACTCGACACTCGGCACTCGTTGCGCTCACTGGGGATTTGTGCAAACTCCAGAGGGGCTCCTTCAGCCCAAGCGCTAATATCAAGCCACCTCGTGGCTTATCATATCCTCACAAATCAGGCCCTCGACCTCACTCAGTCAGAACCTCTCAAAAGCCCCTCGGGCGAATCAGTAAAACGGGGTACTCGACCCAAAACATCATTTTAAATCTCAAAGTAGTGTAAATCAGGCTGAGTTTCGAAAACAGTAAGCATAATGTGACTGAGTGAAATCATCAATAATTAGTGAGGAAACAACAGTAAAAAGCCCCCAAGGGGTCTAAACAAGTCGGCACGAGGCCCCAAACATGGCTTATAGCCCAAATATTTCAGAAATCTTTAGAACACAATTTAACATATAGTTTAGAGTAAAATACGCAACTCAATAGTTGCCACGGAGAGGACCAAGTCCAATCCTTAAATCAGTGCGCGCCACATACTCGTCATCCGACATGTGCGCCATTCTAAAATCAGTGAGAAATATGAAGTCCGGGGTTGACAAGATTTATAACCATTACTTACCTCTACCGAGCCACAATACTAGTCCGCTATGCTCTAGCCCCTCGAATTGGCTCCCGATTGCTCCAAATCTAGCCAAAACCATTTTAACATCATCAATATATACTAAAGGAACACAACCCAATCGAAAACTATCAAATTATACAAGAATCTCGAAATTCAGCCAAACCCGAGCCCCGGACCCACGCCTCAGAATCCGATAAAATTTACATCACAAGAACCCTTATCCTCCCACGAGACCGTACATACCAAGAACATCAAAATCAGACCACAATTGACCACTAAAATTGCCAAAAGAAATTCCCAAATATTTCCTCCCATTTTCCAAACTTTTTCTTACTTTAATCCTTCAAATACAAGCCTAATCCGAACAAAATAACATAGAAACGACTTTAATAACCCGGGAACTTACCTCCAATGAAGACCCACGAATTTCTCTTCAAATTGCCTTCAAATGAGCTCCAACCGCATGCAACAATGGTGAAATGAATAAAATATAACTGAGGTCTCTTTTATACTGTTCTACACAACAATTCCGCACCTGCGGATCCGCACCTGCGGTCCCAGGTGCGCACCTGCGGTCCCAGGTGTGCACCTGCGAAAAGCCACTAACAGACCAATTCTCGCACCTAGGACCCCTTCTCCACACCTGCGACTTCGCAGGTGCGACCATCCCTTCGCACCTGCGGACTCCTCCTGCCTAGACTCCCTTCGCACCTGCACATGGACTTTCGCACTTTCGGCTACCAATCTGCAGGTGCAGCCAACACCTGAAACTTACACCAGCAGCCATCTGCTGCAATTTTCCAAGTTCAAAACTCCGCCAACCATCCGAAATCAATCCCGAGCCCCTCGGGGCTCCTACAAACATACCAACACACCCCATAGCATTATTCAAACTTAGTCAAGCCTTGGAAACACCAAAAATACATGAAAACACCAAAATTACATCAAATTCAAGCCTATGAACTTTGAAACTTCAAAATTTTGCCAACGACGCCGAAACCAACCAAAACACCTTCGATTGACCTGAAATTTTGCACACATATCCAAATGACATTACGGACCTGTTCCAACTTCTAGAATTCCATTCCGACCCCGATAGCCTATTTTCCACTGCTGACCGGAAATCGCCAAAAACTAACTTTCGCCAATTCAAGCCTAATTATACACCGGACATCAAAACTCCATTCCGAACACACTCCTAAGTCCCATCACCTAATGAAACCATCCAAGCCATAAAATCTACATTCCGAGGTCGTTCACCAATAAGTCAACTCTAAGTTGACTTTCTCAACTATTAGGCTACCTTGAGAGACTAAATCCCTCAATTCTCACCATGACCACTCTGAACCCGAAACCAACCGACCCAACACACATAAATGAAGCCGAGCCACATAAAATGAAGCAGAAATGGGGGAAACAAAGCTAAACTCTCGAAACGACCGACTGGGTCATTACATTTTCATTCCAAGATGCCATGTTAAAATAAATAAAAATACTAACTAAACTAAAACAAAGAAAATAAATAGATAAAAAACCAAATGTCTAACTTAGAACAATTGATAATTTCTAAGTCTTCAGCAACAACGCCAAAAACTTGTTGCAGCCAAACGCACACGCAAGTATACACGATCGTCAAGTAATAAAGTGACTGAAAGTCGGATGTCGAACCCACGAGAAACCAAAAGTAGTGATGCTAAAGTAACTGAACTAAAAAGAAAATAAATAATGTACTTTGAATATAGGAAGATTAGATTTTTATATTATCAATGTAATGAAAACGATCTAGGGCTATGGGCTATCTAACATTCCTATTGTATTCTTCAATTGAATTGAATAACTAATTCATCTAGTTGGTTGACAGGGTTAATATTGATCATAAGAATCGGTCGAGTTATTACTCGCCTATTCAAGCTAACCTAACGCTTATATATCTATGGAATTAGAACTAACAAGAATGCATTTATAATTCCTGTACATCAAGAAATCAAGGCAATTAGTTATATGTCTATCCTAATTGCGAATCCATTCCCCAATGCCCAGGTTCAAGAACATGCTCTACTCAATCCTATATGCAATCTAGAATTCCCACTTTTGAGTTCAATTCTAGATGCATAGATAGTATTCAATTAGAGATCAATAAATCAAATAATTAAGCGCAAGATTGAATAAATAAACCAATATGATAAATCAAGAAAGAAAAATAAATCTCCGAATAAAAATAGTGTCACGACCCCAAATCAACATAGGCCGTGATGGCGCCTATCATGAAATTAGGCCAGCCAACTACTAAGAGTAACACACAAAACCATCTGTTTAATATCAAAAGTCAAGTAATTCATTTAAGTTTCCTATTTTAAAGACATAATTAACAGCAGTAAAACCACAAAACTCAAATCTAACCATAACCCATCACCCGGATACAACTGTCATGAGCATCTAAAGAGATAAATACAAAAAAAATCTGATAACAAGCCCCTATTAGTACAATCAAGAGAATACTAGAAATCTACGAGCTAAGAAAGGAAAAGAAGGCCAGATGGGGACGCCAGACAACTACCTCTATCCTCGAGCAACCTCCGAGCAAAGGAGAAATTAGCTAACGCTCAAATCTGGTACCTGGATCTGCACACAAAGGTGCAAGGAGTAATGTGAGTATGCCAACTCAGTAAGTAACCAAAGAAACTAAAGACTTGAGTGCAGTGACGAGCATTTAAAAGTGATAGTTTCATAAAAATATGTGCCAGTGAAAACAAATGGAGTAATCAAAAAGACTACATTTACCAAATACATTACAAATTCCGGTTCCCTTTCTAAACTTGCATAAAACATTAACTCAACGTCTATTGAAGGGAGTCAGTGTAAAATGAGGGAAAAACAATGATCTCACAATTTATAGCCTCTTGGGCACAATATCACTCATGCGTAAGATCTCTCAGTCACTCGTGACCCCTCTATCAGTACTCAATGCTCACACTCAGCACTCTGACTCAACGGGTACCATGTGTCCACACAAACTGCTGTGGCATGCAGCCCGATCCACACAGCATATGTTGCGGCATGCAGCCCGATCCGAATAATATATATATGTACATATGCTGCGGCGTGCAGCCCGATCCAAATCGCTCATTAGGGGTGTACAAACTCCTAAAGGGGCTCCTACAACCCAAGCAGTATATTGTTGCGGTGTGCAGTCCGATCCAATATATATATATATATATATATATATATATATAT
>ML422203.1:1771-21225 GCA_005239525.1 Nicotiana knightiana | reverse complement strand
GTAATTAAACAATTTAAGCCAAGTTTAATCATTAAGCGACCGTGCTAGAACCACGGAATTCGGGAGTGCCTAACACCTTCTCCCGGGTTAACAGAATTCCTTACCCGGATTTCTGGTTCGCAGACAATTTAAACAGAGTCAAAATTCCTCAATTTGGGATTTAAACCGGTGACTTGGGACACCAAATAAACTATTCCAAGTGGCGACTCTAATAAAAAAATAAAATAATCCCATTTCGAATAATGTCACTTTAAGTGGAAAAACTCCCGTACCCCCTTTGGGGCGTATAAAAAGGAGGTGTGACACCTACACATAAAATAAATCCCATTAGGCACATACGACGTGTATTTTTATCATTAAAGCACATAAAATGTAAGGTATATAATGCTTAAAATCATGAATTCTAGCCACGCATCAGTGCTCACACTGGAGGGGCAGGACCCTAGAAGTCTAAGAGTAGGAGTTGAAAATAGTATATGAAAATAGGGGATAGTTTTAGGAAACTAGTTTGAATTTTAGAAGTTGATAGGAATAAACAGAGTCATTCCAGTACTTTGAAGTTCAAGCAAAGGTTCCAGCAATCAAACAGTAGACAGAAATAGGATCACAACCACTTCAAGCAAAATTTCACACTGCCTAGGATTGACCCAGTTCATTAGTTATTTCTAGGTGGGCATATAGCACGTTGGGAACAAAATAATAAACAGGCAACTACACAAAGAAGGGTAGCAGGGGTTGGGAACATAGAAGTCCTTAATCAGGAATACATGAAATAGGGCAAGAATAAAAGTATGCTAGTTGCGAAACAAGTGGATTAGTATCCTGGACCAAATAAGAACATGCATGAATCGAAACTGACATATTGGACAAGATAATGTCATAAGAGTTTAGGCAACATGGTTAACAGAGACATAAAGCAGGCAAAGGCAGGTTGACAAACAAATTACGTAACATACTGAATTGGACCTAATGACAGAGATTGACATGCTGGTTAGGAGCGATAAACAGGAAAGATATAGCCCTACTACACAGAAGAGTCATGCTAATTGAGATCAATAAACAAAAAAGACAGGAATTTAACTACGTAGAAATAGTCATTATGATTGGGAGCAATAAACAGAAAAGCACATAGATTTATCTACACAACATATGGAGTGATAATAGGAGTGGAGACATACCAGTTAAGAAATAACAACAGGAAGGTGAAAATATGAAGAACCCAATAGCCTAGCCTTGGCTTCAGCCGGCTAGACATTGTAGCAAACACAAGTAACAAAAAGGTTTGAATAAGAGCAAGAGTTTTTTTTGTGTGTGTGTTTCTTTCTGAATGTGTTCGTCTCTTAAAGAAAAATCAGAGTGGGGTTTATATAGCACTTAGAAAAGTAAAACAATTAAGGCAAGAAGATTACAATTCCTAAGTAAGGCAAGCAAATACAATCAATCGGTGAATTGGGGATAAACCCAAGCTAATTGATACAAACAAAATACGAGAAAGTTACCTTAAAACAAGGAGAATCAATTACCAGCCCCGATTGGGATTCAAATAAGGCAAATAAACCAATCATAGACTGTGTAGGAGTCAATTAAATCCCATAAACCAGGCTACAATTTAATTAAGGCAAGTGGTACTAAATTAAAGTCATAAATAAGGAAACAAGTAAAATCACAAGGAAGTACTAATTTTAACAGGAAAATATAATTCGAGCCCTAATAAAATCAGTCCGTCTATTTTGATCGACAAAGATAACAGTAATGGGAAAATATTGAAGTAAACAATGAAATAAGCAGAAAAACCTATGGTTTAAAGCATATACACAAAAATTTGTCGAACTAGTCAAGATAAACAAATTCAAACACTTAGAAGCTTAAAAAACTTTTTGAAGAGAACTTAATTAGAAACCCTAGTTTCAGAAAACACTGGAATCGAATAGTAATAAGGAAAAACAGAAAGTTTTTCGAAGAAAAATACCCAATAATGCTTAAAATCGTCTCAAATCTACAAGGATCTGAACAGACCCACATAGAAACAGATTAGGGTTTTCGAAAAAGATAAAGATGAAAGGAACCCGATTTAAAACCATGGATTTGAGCCATAAACATGGAGAAAATAATACTCACAAACGAAGATGGCCATAGGTAGGCCTATGAAACAATTTTGAACAAAATCTGGGTTGAATCTCTTTGAGATTCTTCCATAAATCAACATAATTGAACAACCAGAAGAGGTGAGAGGCCGGTAGGGGCCGAAAATTACAGAGAAACCCCATGAACGGGTGGTTTTCAGGTGATGGCGGTTAGGTTTTAGTGGGGGTGATTGAGAGAGAAGAGAGGAGGTCAGGGAGAATGAAGACGACGGAACAAAAGAAAAAATGAGGGGGTTAGGGTTAGGGTTAGACTAAAAAAGAAAGGAATAATGAGATCAACGGCCACGATTAGAGAAGGTTCTAGGTCGGGCATAGGTTATTTAATTTGGGCTGGGACGGGCTGGGCTAAGATTTTAAGTAATTGGAATAAACGAAATTGAAAGGGGCTATTTTGTTAAATACTTAATTAATTAATAAAATAATTTGTAAAAAATGATTTTCACGCATAAATAATTACTTAGTATTGTAAAAATATAAAAAGCTATTTTCTCGCGAAATAAGGTAATAATGCATACATGGGCTATTATTGGGGGTTCATGGGATAAGTTTCTGCCGCTCACGGAGTTTGCATATATTAACAATTATCGGTCGAGCATTCAGATGGCTCCATATGAGGCTTTATATGGGAGGCGGTGTAGATCTCCGGTGGGTTGGTTTGATCCAGATGAGGCTAGGCTCTTTGGTACAGACTTGGTCCAGGATGCTTTAGACAAGGTGAGATTGATTTAGGAGCGGCTTCGCACGACGCAGTCTAGGCAGAAGAGCTATGCTGATAGGAAGGTTTGTGATGTGTCTTTCATGGTCGGAGAGAAGGTTCTGCTGAAGGTATCACCCATGAAGGGTGTTATGAGGTTCTGGAAGAGGGGCAAGTTAAGCCCTCGGTTAATTGGGAACTTTGAGGTACTTTAGACGATTGGGGAGGTAACATATAAGCTTGCGTTTCCACCTAGCTTGTCGAGTGTGCATCCAGTATTTCATGTTTCTATGCTCCAGAAGTACGTTGGCGATCCATTCTATGTTTTGGATTTCAGCACAGTTCAGTTGGATGGTGATATGACTTATGATGTGGAGCCGGTGGCCATTTTGGAGTAGCGGTTTCGAAGTTGAGGTCAAAGGATATAGCTTCAATGAAGGTGCAATGGAGAGGTCAGCCTGTGGAGGAGGCCACTTGGGAGACCGAGCGGGAGATGCAGAGCAGATATCCACACCTATTTGATACTCCAGGTATGTTTCTAGACCCATTCGAGGACAAACGTTTGTTTAAGAGGGGGAGGATATAACGACCCGGTCGATTATTTTGAGAGTTGTAGCCCCGTTCCCTCATTTTTCTGCTTCTTTTGTGTTCTACAGTTGTATTATGTCTTACCAGGTTGGTTGGTTTGGGTCCGGAGTGGTTTCAGAGGGAATTGAGACATTTAGTCTCTTAATTGAGAGCTTAGGTTAGAAAAATCGACCAGATGTTGACTTATGTTTAAACGACCTCGGATTTGAATTTTGATGGTTCCGTTAGCTCAGTTAGGTGAGTTTATCCTTATGAGCATGTCTGGAATGTGATTTAGAGGTCTGTAGTAGAATTAGGCTTGATTTGGCGAAAGTTGAAATTTTGGCCGGTAGTGGAAATTTTGATACTGGCGTCAAATTGGATTTTCGAAAGTTGGAATAGGTTCGTGGTGTCATTGTTGACTTGTGTGTAAAAGTTGAGTTCAATCGGACATGGTTTGGTTGTTTTCGACGTCGTTTGTGGAATTCAGAAATTTAGAAGTTCTTTAAGCTTGAATTCAGGTGTAATTTGATGTTTTGATGTTGTTTCGAGTGATTCGAAGGTTCGACTAAGTTCCTATCGGGTTACAGGACATGTTGGTATGTTTGGTTGATGTCACGAAGGCATCGGGGTGATTTCGGGTGGTTAACGACCCAATGAGAGTTGAAGAATTTCAGCTGAAGTGCTGCTGCTACTGCTGTAATTGCACCTGCGGAGTGGGAACCAGAGGTGCGAGCCTGCAGAAGCGAAAGAGGAGCCACAAATGCGGTTGAGGAGGACCTGGGCATAGGACGTAGGTGCGATGGCATTCCCGCATCTGCGGTGGTCACATAAGCGGATCTAAGGGCGCACGTGCGAGTTCGGACCGCAGGTGCGATGTGGTATCGCACCCGCGAAGAGCGCAGATGAAGTCAAGTGATCACAGGAGCGGAGGCAGAGTTTTACTGATTTTCCATAGTAGCGGGGATTTTGCTGCAGATGCGACTCCGCATATGCGGATAAGAAGCCGCAAGAGCAAGAAGCCTGGGCAGAGTATGTAAAAACAGGACTTTGGGATTTTTCCCCATTTTGACATTTTGGAGCTCGGACTGTGGGGATTTTTTAGGAGATTTTCAAAGGGATTGTTGAGCTGAGTTCCTTGAGCCTATTTATCTTTAATAATAGTGTTTACCCACTGATTTTACACCTAATTAGTGAGATTTTGAAGTGAAAATTTGGGCTTTAGGACTTGGGAATTGGAGAGTGAATTTTGGGGTTTTGGGGGGGTCAATTGACGTCGGATTTTGATAAAATTGGTATGGTTAGACTCGGGAGTGAATGTGCTTTCAGTTTTTGTGACTTTTATCGGGTTTTGAGACGTGGGCCCAGGGGGTCGGGTTGATCCGATTTCGGATTTTTGATCCTAATTTAGTAGTTTTCTTGTGGGATTGATCCCTTTAGCCTATTTTAATTGTGTTGTACTGCTTGTAGCTAGATTCGGGACGATTAGAGGCGGAATTGAGAGCCAAAGGTATTGTGGACTAGAGATTTACTCGGTTTGAGGTAAGTAAATCTTTCAAACTTGGTCCCGAGGGTTCGAAACCCCAATTTTACGTGTTATGTGGTTGGTATGAGGTGACACACATGCCAAGTGACGGGTGTACGGGCGTGCACCATGAGAATTGTGACTTGGATGGTTCCATGGCATTGTATAGTGACTCTATCTTGCTAATGTTCATGTTTTCACTATGTGACAGAGTAGTTGAGCTGTCGATCATGTTAGATATCATGTTTAGGCTTATTGTCGGTATTGTGGAGACCCAAAGTGGTCATTTCTTGCTGTCACTTTACTGCTTTTATTGATATCTTGTACTCAGTCATATACATGCATGCTATGTCATATACCAGTCTCAGTTGCTATCTATTGCATCATCGTATTGCTGTTTCGGGTTAGTTTTCATGATATTATTGGCCCATGAGTGAGACTGGAGAGGTTGATGATTGAGTGAGGGCGAGAGCCAATTATGAGTGACAGATATTGATCGGGCTGCACGCCGCAGCGGATATATTGATGTTATGATAGCACTTGGGGTTGTAGGAGCCCCTCCGGAGTCTGTAACACCCTCCTAATGAATGCGATTAATATTATTGAGGGATGGATCTTCTCTGGACATGGATCTTGTCCGAAGTACTTGTTACCTGGAGATGGATCTTTTCCACAGGGCTGGATTGTCCCTTTTCCTTGGTACTGGGTGACCTATGGTCAGCATTGTATATATTCCGGGATGGATCTTCCCTGGTCCGTATGATCCATATACAGTACCGAGTGGTTGAGATATCGAGAGTGTGAACATTTGAGGCTGACAGTATGGTGCATCAGTTACAGTATGTGCATTCGCATGTGGTGACATCAGAGTGATACTCTTTACACTGTACAAATCTGCTTTATTTCCCGGTTTTGAATTGCCTAATTGATTTAAGAGCATGTCTACGTTTCTGCGCAGTTATTTTCATCTTATCTGTACCGGTTGAGTTCGTCACTATCTTCAGTCCAAAGTTTGGACTTGTTACTTACTGAGTTGGTGTACTCACGTTACTCCCTATACCTTTTGTATAGATCCAGGCATTTTTATCATAACGGCGGCTGCCTATTTAGGCATCAGAGTTTGGGGACTATCGAGGTAGTTACATGGCGTTCGCGAGCCTTAATTTCCCTTCCTTATTTTATCTGTATTTTCAGTTTATTTCCCTGGATACTTTTGTGGACTATGTTCCGATTTTTAGATGCTCATGTACTCAGTGACCCCCCGATTTTTGGGATGGTTGTATCGTGTTTTGGTTAATTCAGTTTTCAAAAGGATTTTTTTTAAAATGTTAAATTTTTCCGTTTCTATTTCAAAAGGTGTTTTGCTGTATTGAAAAATGTTGAACTGAGGCTTGCCTAGTTTTACGGTAGGTCCATCACAACGGTCGTGTTTGGGTCATGATAAGTTTAAATGCCGAAAAATATTACTACCTTATCATAATAGTTAATACATGAATTTAAAATAAAAAGACATCATCAAAACTTACACAAATGATTTTGTCATGTTACTTGGATAATTATGTATTATATTTTAAAAGTATTTAATGTGATGATATCTTAACAAACACTTCTTTATGGACAATAATAATTTTGTGTATGTTTCCTCCTTATTCTTTGGTTGCTCAGCCTTAACTAGAACTCTTGTTGTCGATCTTGAAACTCTTGAAAGTGAAACATACAGTTGTTCGTGCAAGAAAATATACGGCGATAAATATAATCCAATATTTAGGATGTTTGTCATTGTGCTTTATTTATTATATCTACAAAACATAAACATACTAAAAATTATTTTCACATAAATTTAAAAGGATATTCCTTAGTTTCAAAAGACGAAAGTTAAATTCAGGGATAAGAATATACTTAGAAGCACATTGACCAGTATCATAATTTTTGCATGTATGACGTTATTGTTAAAAGTTCTATATACCATTTGTGTGCTATTACATAAGTTATTCGGCGTATCTAGGTTTTTTAGTAGCATGGCGGGTATATTTTTCTTCAAAATCAACTTATATACAATGGGCGATTAATTTTAACTTAGTCTATTATATAAATAATTACACTAACATACGTAAGAAATAATAAATTTGGCAACAAACATGTATGGTAGAAGGTCATTAGTATTAAAGTATTTAAGAATTCTTCTTGGTAGTAATTATTGGTATCATTTTCTGCTGAGTTAAAAATAAAAAAATATTTTGTTTTTACTATAAAATTTTGTAATCAACCTTTTATTTAGTTGATCAAAATATTCATTTCTGCCACCTAAGATATCTTTTTAATTCTATCATGCGATTTGCACAAATTGCGTTTTAATCTAATAATAAAAATATTTCTCTTATTAAATGCACTACTATTATCATTGAGATCGATAATCAAGTGTTCAGAAAGAATTAAATCATCTTTTATTGGGTGTTCTTCGTTTCTGACACGAAGCAAGAAGACTTCCTCTTCAACCTCCTCCAAACAGTAGACTTCCTCTTCAAGATCAGTTGCTTGTTCTTTTTCACCTTTTAATATTTCTTTAATATATGTTCTAGGACTCTGCAGTCTCCAAGTAGTACATTACCAATATTGGAGGGACGATTTATTTATTATTCTTAATGATATAAAATCTGCTCAATTTCAATTTATATTCCCTTCATAATTTTACTTCGTCGGCAGTAAATTTCTCTTCCACTACAAACTATGCATTCTATATATGATTTCTTATAAGAGTTATTCAACGTATGTGTCCTGACTATTTTCATAAATTAAAGGTGGACAAACTTAGTTGACTTCAAATTTAATTGTCTTCAAACTCCTACATGTTAGACAAAGTCCAAAATATATGATAATATGTCCAATATGGATCTATCTCTTTGAAGAATTAATTTGGTTTTTGAAGCATAAATTCGGTTAATTTTTGTTGTATTAAAATCTTAGATGTTGGGCGAACTCTTAAACATAACAATATTATTTAATATTGAATTTTTCTTTAGATATATATATTTCGGTCTTTATAGAACATAAAAAGTCACTATATCTATTGCGGATGCTTTACATAGCCGGATATTTCATGTTTATAACAATATTATTTAATCCTGAATTGTTTAAACAACACGGAAGTAATTACACTAATAGTATGCCTAATGGTAATCATGTAGGATTCCTAACGTATAGTATTATGTCCTAAAACTAATAGGATTATAAGGTTAATATCTAGAATTTTGGTTATGTCCTTTTATTATGAGTTACTATTTTTAATATTATAAGATTACTTTTGTAAACCGACATTATATTCATGCTTTTATAATAATACTAATCTTATTATCGTGCGCCGCACGAATATTTTAAGTCAAGTATCACATAATTTGTACAAAAGATAGTAAAAAACGTGTGACATTTTAAAGGTTGCCTTTCCACGTGAGCTTGGTGCTGGAAGTTGCACAAAGTCTTTCAGGCAAGCTTCTTTCTCTGGTTGAGTAAATTTCAATAGGGATTTTTTTTCCTATACACTATTTTAAACTTTATTATCAAAAATATTTATATTTAGTTAATTACCCGATCTAAATACGTTTTATCTACAAAATATATACATTCCATCTTAAAAGGTTCTCAATTCATTATTAATACCTTCAATCAAGGGATTTAGTTACACAATTTTCTTTTTTTTCACCTTTTCTCTTTCCTTATTTTTCTTCCACCTTAATATACGGTAACATGGAAACTATTTTTCTCCACCCAACTCTCTAAGTGTTATCCATTCTGATGAATAGCATGATGATCAAATCTTCCTCCCATATACTCTGGGTTAAAAATATTTGTCTTCTGGAAAATGTGCTTGTCTTTCTCCTTATTTTCAGTCTCTATCGTGTTATTTTATTCTTAAAAAGCATAGTCATGTTTGAATGATTACATTGACTAATCAGTTCATATATGAAATATAAAAGCAACTTTCAGTTCATTATAAGGACTTCCGATGGGTAAGTGTAACTACAGTCAAATTGCTCTTTCTATTAGAGGTGAATTTTACTAGCCAATAATTTCAAATGTTAAATTTTTTCCCCCAGAAAAAGTGTATGTAATACAGTAGAATTTGGGACGGATTTTAACAAGATTTAAGAGAGAATTTCTGCTGAATCTAAACTTCATTGCATATTTATATTCAAACTAAACACATAAAATCTCTATCTCTAAGAACAATATATGGTACATCAACATAAAAATAAAAAACTTATCTACAACTTGCATACATTAGCTCTACCTAATTATATACAACTACAATATCATGCTACTTAAATACAATTTTTATACAAATTTTATACAATATGTCTTTTGTATATTTTTTGTATCTGATTTATACATAGTCAAAACAAATTTCATACAACTAATTATATATTATACAACTTATCTACAACTTTCATATATTATTTCTCCCCAGTTATATACAACTACAATATCATACAACTTAAATATAATTTTTATAAAATATTGTTCAACTTATATATAATATTTAAATAAATTAATATATATAAACAACATAATACAATTTTTCTACAATTATACTACAATTTTACTACAATTTCGTAAGTATAATATATGTCATGTCTTCTTCTTCTTCTTCTTCTTCTTCTTCTTCTTCTTCTTCTTCTTCTTCGACTTCGACTTCGAGTTTCAATATGAAATTCAGCCAAAATCAAGTCTAATCTTCACCAAAACACCCTCAAAATTGAGATATAAACTCCAAACAATATCCCCAATAGTTTGCAGCAACACCCAATCCAAACAAATAATAGTTTTTGAAAACCCAAATTCGAATTCAAAGCGTTAAAGCTTTTTAATGGCTGTCAATGGCGGAGAGTCAAACACCTTCAAAATTTATTGATTGACAATTTCAATTTGAACACCAATTGTGCAACATTACTGGAATTTGAACACCAATTATACAACACCTTCAGCTTCATTACTGGAATTTCAATAAGCATGAAATTGTTGCTCTCTTTTCCTTTGCTCTATATTACTGGAATTAGGGATTGAGAGATAGAGAGAGACATAGAGAGAGAGAGAGAGAGAGAGCGCAGGAGGGAGAGAGAATAATGATGAAAAATAATTGATTCCTAATATAAAGGGATACTCATTTAATTCTAAAGTGTATATAATTGGTAAATTTGTATATAATATGTAATTGAATTGAAACTTGAGTAAGAAGGGTAATAAAGTTTCAAATAGTGTATAAGAATGTAAAAAATTATTTTGGAAACACCTCACTCGCACATAATATAGTATTAATTTACAAAGATGATCTTGAAATACGTGGGCAAATAACCAATCTAATAATAGCCTGTTGGGTCAAGCTTCTAAAATCTGCTTATTTTGAGAAGTGTTTTTTCCAAAAGAGCTTTTCAAAGAAGTACTTTTGGTGAAATCAGTTTGTGTTTGGCCAATCAATTACAAAATTACTTTTGAGCAGCAATTAGTATTTGGCCATGTTTAAAAAGTGCTTCTAAGTGTATTTTTCTCAAAAGTGCTTTCCAAAAAAGTGCTTCCGGAGACAAGCTGCTTTTTTTATGCTTCTCAGAAACTGCTTCTACTACTACTCAAAAACACGTGTTTCCCTTTAAAAAGCTTGGCCAAACACCTTAACTTTAAAAAAAAAATCACTTTTGACAAAATAAGTACTTTTAACTGTCACGACCCAAACATCCCTCTGAAACACATCGTAACGGCACCTAGTCTCTACGACTAGGTAAGCCTAACAATTCACAGAGATTAGAAACAATGGAATGTACATTAACCAAACTCTACTTACACAGCCTTCCCAAACCCGGAATTTCACGAGTCACAAGATATAGAAAGTAAATAACATCTCTATACACCAGAGTCTAGTAAAAAAAATGCAGAAAGTGTTTGACTCGGGGAAGAATAGAAGGGGACTTCGAGGCCTGCGGACGCGTCAGATATACCTTGAAGTCTCCAATAGCTTCCTCGAACACACGGATACTTCGGCTGATAACGAACACTTGAATATGCACACAAAACATGTCCAGAAGAGTAGCATGAGTACACCACAATTGGTACCTTGTTAGTGTCGAGCATAACCTCGGTCGAGTAGCGACGAGGTCAGGTCAGGTCAGGCCTACTGGTATATATAATAATAACAAAAATGGGAGAATGATCAGTATAATAAGAGATTAAAGTTCAACAAGGGGAAATGCAATGAAATAACATAACATTATATGGAATTAAGTGATAGGGGATCTCCCGAGATACCGCCTCGTAGTCCTAAAAGTAAATATGTAAGGAGAACTTCCGAGGTACCGCCTTGTAGTCTCAAAAGTAAATGTGCACGGCGATCTCCCGGTATACCGTCCCGTAGTCTCAAAAGTAAATATGCAGGGAGAACTCCCGAGGTACCGCCTCGTAGTCTCAAAAGTAAATGTGCAGGGGGATCTCCCGGGATACCGTCCCAAAAGTAAATTTGCAGGGGGAAATCTCCCTAGATACCATCCCGTAGTCCCAAAAGTAAGTATGTAGGGGGATCTCCCGGGATACCATCCCGTAGTCCGAAAGTAAATACACAACGCAATCGATTTCAGATGATAAGTACAACAAGAGAATCTACTGTCTAGACTAGAGGAAATTGATAGGCATGCTGCAAGGAGTTCAATTAAGCAATTAAGACACATAGACATGTTAATCTAAGCTAACAGGGTAACTACACATGCTAGTATGTTCAATAATTGTAAAAACAGGAAATTACTCGGTGAAAATCAGATTTTTCAACAAATAGCCTGTGTACGCACTCGTCACTTCGCATACACGGCGCTCATATAGTAAAATCAGTACCAAATCCTACGGGAATTTCCCTCACACAAGGTTAGACAAGCCACTTACCTTGAACCAAACTCAATCAATCGATAGCAATGTCTTTCCACGAATATCCACTCCGAATGGCCCAAATCTAGCCAAAACCAATTACATACCATAAATATAGCTATAAGAAACTAATCTAGTCAATGAAATCTAAGCTAAAGCGAGAAATTAGGAAATCGTCACAAAAAGCCTCCCGGGCCCACGTCTCGGAATCGGGTAAAAGTCAAAAATTACGAACACTCATTCACTCACGACTCTAACCATACAAGAACTACTCAAAGCCACAAATCGCCTTCCAAAACTCGAAATTATAGTCTATGAAGTTTCTACTATTTCCCCTAAATTTTCACCTCAAATCCCAAATTAGAAGACAAAAATGACGATTGAGTATAGCCCAATCCGGGTTAGAACCACTTACCCCAACAATTTCCTTGAAGAAGTCTCGAAAAATCGTCTCCCACCGAGCTCTCAACCTCCCAAAATCGAAATGGAAAATCAACCCTCGAAATCCCCTTTTTCTGCCCAGTAAACTCACTTCTGCGAGCCTTCAACTGCACCTGCGGTACCACACCTGTGTAAAATCCATCGCAGGTGCGAAAACAACTTAAATTGGTGGGACCGCATCTGCGAGGATTGGGCCGCACCTGCGAGCCCGCTCCTGCGGTTCAATTTTGCATCTGTGGCCCCTGCCCAAGCCGCCCATACAGCTCCTGCGACCATCACTCCGCATCCGCGGATGCGCATATATGGCTCCCATATCGCACCTGCACTCACATAATTTCATGGCCAAAAGAATACCTTCTCCCTTCACTCCGCACGTGTGAGTCCGCACCTGCGGTCTCCCCACCGCAGGTGCGAAACACCAGAAACCAGCAAACTTAAGAAATTGCATAAGTCCAATATTCCATCCGTTAAGTATCCGAAACACACCCGAGGCCCCCGAAACCTCAACCAAACATACCAACCAGTACTAAAACACCATACAAACTTATTCGACCCCTCAAATCACACTTAACAACGCTAAAAACACAATTCACCCTCTGATTCAAACTTAAAGAACTTGAAACCTCCAAATTCGACAACCAATGGCGAAACCTATCAAACCGCGTCCGATTGACCCCAAATTTTGCACATAGGTCATATTCAACAACCTACTCTAACTTCCGTAATCGGAATCCGACCCCGATATCAAAAAGTCAACTATCGGTTAAAATCTCCAAAACTTCAACTTTCGCCATTTCAAGCCTAAATGAGCTACAGACCTCCAAAACATAATCCGGACACGCCTCTAGGTCCAAAATCACCAAACGAAGCTAACGGAACCGACGGAACTCCAATCCGGAGTCGTCTTCACACAGTTTTAACTATGGTCAAATTCCTAGACTTAAGCTTCCGTTTAGGGACTACGTGTCCAAAAAACTCCAAAACCACGACCAACACCTCCCGGCAAGACACATATGCAAAAAAAAAAAAACACGAGGAAAGCAGTAGACAGGGTGTCGGGGCTATAACTCTCAAAACAACTGGCTAGGTCCTTACATCCTTCCCCTGTTAAATCAATCGTTCGTCCTCGAATGAGTATAGAGACATACTTGAAGTTGTGAAAAGATGAGGATATTGGCTGCACATATTCTCCTCCTCGACCGGCTGACCCCTCCACTGCACCTTAACGGAAGCAATGTTATTTGACCTTAGCTTTCTGACCTTCCTATCCAAAATAGCCACTAGCTCCTCAGCATAAGATAGATCCTTTTCCAACTGGGCCGAGCTGAAATCCATCACATGAGCCGGATCACCGTGATACTTTCAGAGCATAGAAACATGGAATACCGGATGAACCCCCGCTAGGCTGGGAGGTAAGTCAATCTCATAAGCAACCTCCCCAACACACCGCAACACCTCAAAAAGACCAATGTACCTTCGGCTCAACTTGCCCTTCTTTCCGAACCTCATAACGCCCTTCATAGGAGATAACCGGAGCAAGACCCGCTCTCCATCCATGAATGGTACATCGTGAACCTTCCGGTCCACATAACTCTTCTGCCTGGACTGGTCTATGCGATGTCGATCCTGAATCAGCTTCACCTTATCCAGGGCATCCTGGACCAAGTCTGTACCCAATAATCTGGCCTCTCCCGTCTCGAACCAACCTACTGGGGACCGACACTGCCTACCATACAGAGCCTCATACGGTGCCATCCGGATGCTCGACTGATAACTGTTGTTGGAGGAAAACTTCACAAGTGGCAAGAACTGATCCCATGACCCTCCAAACTCCATCACACACACACGAAGCATATCCTCTAATATCTGAATAGTGCGCTCAGACTGACAGTCCGTCTGAGGGTGAAATGGTTTGCTCAGCTCCACTCGAGTTCCCAACTCATGTTGTATGGCCCTCTAGAACCATGATGTAAACTATGTACCCCGGTTAGAGGTGATAGATATTGGTATGCCATGAAGCCTGACGATCTCACGGATGTAGATTCGAGCCAGCTGCTCAGAAGAATTTGTAGTCATCATAGGAATGAAATGAGCTGACTTGGTCGGCCTATCCACAATCACCTAAACCGCATCAAACCTCTGTTGAGTCTGTGGGAGTCCAACAACGAAATCCATTGTGATCCGCTCCCATTTCCACTCTAGAATCTCTAACTTCTGAAGCAACCGACCTGGCCGTTGATGCTCATACTTCAACTGCTGGAAATTTAGGCACCGAGATGAATGGAGTAACACGAGCTATGAGCCTCCTAAAGAATCAACTCACACAAACCATCCACATTAGGAACACATAGAATACCCTGCATCCTCAATGCGCCATCATCCCTGATATTTACCTCCTTAGCATCGCCGTGCTTGACCATGTCTTTAAGGACAAGCAGATGGGGGTCATCATACCGACACTCCCTGATACGATCATAAAGAGAAGACCGAGAGACCACACAGGCCAATACTCGACTCGGATCAGAAATATCCAATCTCACAAACTGGCTGGCTAAGGCTTGAACATCTAATGCTAAGGGCCTCTATACTACTGGAAGATATGCTAAGCTCCCCAAACTCTCCGCTCGACGACTCAAAGCATCGGCCACCACATTGGCCTTCCCTGGGTGGTACAAAATGGTGATATCATAGTCCTTAAGTAGCTCCAACCACCTCCACCGACACAAATTAAGATCCTTTTGCTTGAACAGATGCCGGAAACTCCGATGATCAGTGTAAATCTCGCAAGGAACACCGTACAAATAGTTCCGCCAAATCTTCAAGGCATGAACAATACCTGATAACTCAAGTTCGTGGACCTGATAGTTCTTCTCATCCACCTTCAGTTGTCGGGACGCGTAGGCAATCACCCTACCGTCCTGTATCAACACCGCGCCAAGACCAATCCACGACGCATCACAATATACAATGTAGGCCCCCGAACTTATAGGCAATACCAATACTGGGGCTGTAGTCAAAGCTGTCTTGAGCTTCGAAAAGCTCCTCACACTCCCCTGTCCACCTGAACGGAGCACCCTTCGAGGTCATCCTGGTCATAGGTGATGCAATAGATGAGAATCCCTCTACAAAATAACGGTAATATCCCGCGAAACAAGAAAACTATGGATCTCCATAGCTGATGATGGTCTAGGCCAACTTTGCAGTGCCTCCACCTTCTTCGGATCTACCTTGATCCCATAACTCAATACTACATGACCCAAGAATGCCACTGAGTCGAGCTAAAACTCATAATTTGAAAATTTTGCATGCAACTTCTTTTCTCTCATAGTCTGAAGCACAGTCCTCAGGTGCTGCCCATGATCCCCCCCAGTTTGGGAGTACACTAGAATGACGTCAAGTAACACAATGACAAAGGAGTCAAGATAAGGTTAGAACACACTATGCATCAAATGCAAAAAAGTTGCTAGGGCATTGGTCAGCCCAAAAGACATAACAAGAAACTCATAGTGACCATATCGGGTCCTTAAAGCAGTCTTCGGGATATCTGGCTGCCGAATCTTCAACTAATGATAGCCTGAACGTAAGTCAATCTTGGAAAACACCCTGGAACCCTGTAACTGATCAAATAAGTCATCAATACGAGGCAATGGATACCTGTGCTTCACTGTAACTTTGTTCAGCTGGCGATAATTAATACACATCCGCATAGAACCATCATTTTTNTGCCGAATCTTCAGCTTATGATAGCCTGAACGTAAGTCAATCTTGGAAAACACCCTGGAACCCTGTAACTGATCAAATAAGTCATCAATACGAGGCAATGGATACCTGTGCTTCACTGTAACTTTGTTCAGCTGGCGATAATTAATACACATCCGCATAGAACCATCATTTTTCTTCACAAAAAAGACCGGAGCACCCCAAGGTGACACATTGGGCCGCATGAAGCCCTTATCAATAAAATCCTGCAACTTCTCCTTCAACTCCTTCGACTCAGGAGGAGCCATATGGTATGGAGAAATAGAGATGGGCTGAGTTCTCGGCGAAAAATCAATGCCGAAATCAATATCTCTGTTGGGCGGCATGCTTTGAAGGTCAGCTGGAAACACATCTAGGAAGTCCCTCACTACTGGAACTAACTCGACTATAGGGGTATCAATACTGACATCTCTCACATAAGCTAAATACGCGTCACACTCCTTCTCAACCATTCGTTGAGCTTTAAGAAATGAAATAACTTTGCTTGGAGTATACTCTAAGGTACCCCTCAACTCTAATCGTGGTAAGCATGGCATAGCCAGTGTCACAGTCTTAGCGTGACAATAAAGAATAGCATAATGGGGCGACAACCAGTCTATGCCCATGATAACATCAAAATCTACCATACTGAGTAATAACAAATCGGCTCTGGTCTCAAAACCCCTAAGAGCAATCAAACACGACCGATATATGCGGTCCACAACAAGAGAATCTCCCACAGGAGTAGACACATAAACAAGGGAACTCAAAGAATCCCGAGAAATTCCCAAATTTGGGGAAAAATAAGAGGACACATAGGAATACATAGAGCCTGGGTCAAATAATACCGACGCATCTCTATGACAGACTGGAACAATACCTGTAACTACAAAGTCAAAAGAAACTGCCTCTGTATGAACCGGAAGAGCATAATACCTGGCCTGGCCTCCCCCTCTAGGGCGACCTCGACCTCCCCGACCTCCACCTCGAACTGGCTGAGCATGTGGGGCGGTAGCTGGTGCTGGAATCATAGCCTAAGGACCCAGTGAAGCATGCGGTGACTGAGAATTCTGTGGAGGTGCACCCCTCCTCAGTCTGGGGAAATCCCTCACCATATAGCGAGTGTCGCCACACTCAATACAACCTCTCGGAGGGCGTGGGTGTTGTGACTGACTCGGGTCAGGTCTGCTGGACTGGCCGCTAAAAGCACCCCAAACAGAAGGCACACTAGATACTGGCGGTGCATAAAAGGCTCCTGGGGCCTAGAAGGGGCTAGAACACCACTGGCGACTGGAAGAGCTGAATGAATGGGGCGACTCACATAACCCCTACCATGTCGAACTGTAGCTGGGGCATGAGTATCGCTGTAAGTGGGCGACCTCTTGGCCTGTCTCTCCTCTCCGTTTCGGGAAAGCATGCCCTCCAATCTCCTAGCAATACTCACAACCTACTGATAAGAGATATCCATCTCTAACTCCCTGGCCATATTGATCTGGATGCTGGGGTGGAGTCCCTCAATAAAATGATGAACCCTCTCCTCAATTGTGGAAACCAAGGCCGGTGCATGTCGGGCCAAATCACTAAAATGGAATGCATACTCTGACACGGTCATAGCACCTTGGAGCAGCTGCTCAAACTTAGCGCGCTATACATCCTTAAGGCTCTGAGGTACATACTCTCTAAAAACATGTCCGAGAAATGAGTCCATGTAAGTGAGACTTCCTCGTCCGGACTACTCAACTCATAAGCACGCCACCACTGATAGGCTGCTCCTCTAAGCTGGAAAGTGGTAAGAGAAACCCCACTCGTCTCCGCTACGCCCATAGTACGGAGAATACGATGACACTCCTCCAGAAACCCTGAGCATCATCTGTAGAAAATCCGCTGAAGGACGGTAGGTGGTACTTCTTGTACCTCTCAAGTCTTAGCTGCTCCGCCTCAAAACGGCTGTCCTGGTTTCGTTCTGCACAGGGGCTACCGGCTATATAGGGATAAAATCTGGGGCTTGATCAACCTGGAACCTCCAATCAGGAGTTCGGGCTTCGGGAGTTTATGCCCCTCCCCGGCCTGAGATGTGGCGGGAGTTAATGGAATCAATCCAGCTTGAGCTAAGGTGCTGGACATGCTCATGAACTGGGCTAGAGTCTCCTGGAGGGCAGGTGCAGCAATAGGAACCTCCGGTTCCTGCCGTCCACCTAGAGCGGCTAGGGGCTCCTCTATCGCAGCTCGCGCCGGTGCTCTGGCTGCACCGCATGGTCAGCCTCTACCCTGGCCCCGGCCTCTGGCGGCTCTAGCAGGGGGCGCGAGTGCCTGGTCGTCAGATCTCCCCATAAGGGTCCTCACCATCTATGAGAAAGAATAAAATGGAGAAGTTTAGAATTTGATGCCAATAACTCGCACGACAAGGAATCAAAAGAAGTATAATTGTTCCTAACAGTTCCATATCCTCTCGAAGATGAATACGGACGTCTCTGTACTGATCCGCGAGACTCTAATAAACCGATTTGTGAATCATGACTCCTATGAATCTAGAGATCTGATACCAACTTGTCACGACCCAAACATCCCTCCGAAATACATTATGACGGACCTAGTCTCTACGACTAGGTAAGCCTAACAATTCATACAGAATACCAACAACGGAAAAACAAAGTTTAAACTTCTAACTAAAATGGATATTGAATAATCAAAACGATGCCGCTCGGAATGTACAGTAACCAACTCTACTTACACAGCCTTCCTAAAACCCGAAATGTCATGAGTCACAAGATATAGAAAATAACTAACATCTCTATACACCAGAGTCAGGTAAAAACAAATACAGAAAAGTGTTTGACTCGGGGAAGAATAGAAGGGGGCTCCGAGGTCTGCGGACGTGGCAGATTACCTTGACGTCTCCAACAGCTGCCTCCAACTCACAGATACTGCGGCTGATAATGAACACCTGAGTTTGCACACAAAACACATGCAGAAGATAGCATGACTACTGATGCGTGGCTAGAATTCATGATTTTAAGCACTATATACCTTGCATTTTATGTGCTTTAATGATAAAATACACGTCGTATGTGCCTAATAGGGTTTATTTTATGTGTAGGTGAATTGGAAATGGAAACGGGGCTAAACGAATGCAAATACGTCGGAAAATACGCGAAAGGGAACACCCGGGCGATAGCCGCGCGACAGAGCCAAACAGCCTGGCCCAGCCTGGCCTTAGCCAGGCGTTAGAGCCCTAACGCCAGGGGGTGCCTGGCGTTAGCCAGGCCTTAGAGCCCTAACGCCAGGGGCTGCCTGGCCTTACCCAGGCGTTTGGGCTGAAACGCCAGGGTCCCGAGACGGCCAGAAATCGAGTTTTGACGGGTTTTAAGTGTTTCCAAGTTAGAATAGAAGTCTTTGACACGTTTAGGGTTCATCCTAAACATATAAATAGACCCAGAAACATCACATT
>ML422202.1:40068-69823 GCA_005239525.1 Nicotiana knightiana | reverse complement strand
AATACTAAATGTAGAAATCGATGTTTGTCACTTCTATGGTGTTTTCTTGTTGAATCCTTCTGAATTCTCTCTGTGGCTTCGAAAATCCCCTTCAAATTGTGTTGTTTGGTGTCTATTTATATGTTTAGGGCGAACCCTAACCATGTAGGAGACTTATATTTCAACCGGGAAACACTTAACTCGTCAAAACTCGGACTTGGGCGAAACTGGGGACCCCGGGCGTTTGGGCTCTAACGCACCCCTAAAGCCAAGGCAGGCCTGGCGTTAGGGCCCTAACGCCCCCCTAACGCCAGGGGGTACCAGGACTTATGGGGCAAACGCCCCCCTAACACAATGGGGGTGCCAGGCTTTAGGGGGCAAACGCCCGGCTATCGCCCGGGCGTCTCCTTCTGCGTATTTTCGACGTATTTGCATCCCTTTAGCTCCGTTTCCATCTCCAATTCACCTACACATAAAATAAACTCCATTAAGCACATAACACGTGTATTTTTATCATTAAAGCACCTCAAATGTAAGGTATATCACATGCTAGACTATGCAATTTAGTATCGCATCAATCGCGTAGAGGAAAAATATCATTGGTCAAAAATGCTCTACGCGATCGCGGAATAGTTTATGTGATCGCGTATAAGGAGCAGGATGGCTTCTGCGATTGTGGATGGATTCATGCGAACACATTGAAGGATTTTGGGGTGGTCCACATTAATGTGTCGCGAATGCGAAGGGATGTTTGCGATCGCACAGAACGGCATCAGAAGGCAGATAACAACAGCGGAAAATGCGAGAAAAAGGACCCGAACCCTATCTGAAACACACTGAAGCCCTCGGGGCTCAAACCCAAATATACACACAACCTCAAAAATATCCTACGGACTTATTCGAGTAATCAAATCACCAAAATAACATCATAAGCATCGAATTAAACCTCAAAATTAATGAAATTTCTCAAAACTTCTTCAAACATCAATTTTTGCATTTAAGGTTCGGATCACGTCAAACTAACTCTGTTTCTTACCAAATTTCACAAATAGCACATATAAGACATATCGAACCTGTAGCGGGCTCCGGAACCATGATACGGGCCCGATATCACAGGTTTCACCTCTAATTTCATTTTCAAAAACCTTTATATTTTTCTTAAAAATTCATTTCTCGTACTTGGGACCTCGGAATTCGATTCCGGGAAAACGCCCAAGTTCCATATTTTTCTACGGACCCCGCGGGACCGTCAAATCACAGGTCCGGGTTCGTTTACCAAGAACGTTGACTAAAGTCAACTTTATTCAAAGTTCCAATATAAAATTATCATTTTTATCAGTTTTTCACATAAAGGATTCCCGGCTACACGCTCGGGCTGCGCATGCAAATCGAGGTGAGATAGAAGGAGGTTTTCACGACCTCAGAACACAGACCTTTTGGTCATCACATGCATCTGCCCACTGTAGGTGATTAGGTACTTGGCAACACTATATTGTTGATCAACGTAGTTGGTTATACCTAAACCAACACGTTGAAAGCACTTGATGGCATGTGAGCAAGGCATGTGGTAGATGGACCATTTCCCACAAGAGCATAAACTTATAGATTCATTTACAGTATGTACATTATTCCCCCGATTTTGATGGATAGCAGTGCGAACTTCAAAAACATTTCTTTCGTTATCATACTACAAAAATGAATGCCAATGTGCTCGACACCTAAATTTCTCAAATCTCTTCATCGACACTGGCATAAATTAAACACCCCTTTACATCAATGGCGTTGCAGCTGCAGACCTTTCAACAAACCTCTCTACCATCTTCTTGAATGACATCCGCACCATGGTAGTGACAAGCAATCCTCTTGCCGACTTTAATAACCCGTTGAAAGACTCTGACACGTTTGTAGTCAGAATTACCCATCATCTGCCACCATCCGCATGCAAAGTCCACTTTTCAGGGTGATGTCGTAGTAACCAACGATAGGCTGCCTCGTCTTCTTGCCTGATAGATTCCATGTGCCTCCGAAATTTATATTGTTGGTGGTTTGTTGTTGCCATCCACATCAACTCATGCAGATCCTTGTTGGGATATGCCTTCTGGAAATTGCCCTTAAAGTGCCTCACACAGTAACAGTGGTAGGCATAAGGTTCTTGCCATGCAGGCAAGTTCTCCACATAACTTAATATACCACCGTGTCGATCAGATACTAGACAAATATCGGAACGCTGTTTGACAACGTGCTCTTTCAAGTGGTTCAAAAATAGCGTCCACGTATCTTGGATTTTATTGGCACAAACATCAAAAGTTAGAAGAAATATCTGTCCATTAGCATCTACTGCAACGACTATCAACAACTTGATATCGTACTTTCCATAGACATGAGTGCCGTCTATGGATATTACAGGCCGGCAATGCGAAAAACCGTCAATTGCTAGTTTACACGCCTAGAACACGTAACTAAATATATATTATGATTTTCCCGGACTCCGCTCAAGCTTCCATTCAAGAACTGTCCCGGGGTTAAAGTGCTGCAATGCGGCCATGTACTTGGGTAAAGCTGCAAATGACTTATCCCAGTCACCATAGAGAATTTCAAACGCTCGTTTGCGCCCGAGATATGCCTTTCTTTTGGTAATGGTATGGCCATATTCCTGGTGGACTGATGTAATGCACTCTTTGATTTTATACCTTATGGACGCTTCGAGGTGTTGAATAATGACAAGAGAAATCAAGTCAATATCCACGTTGAAGTGATTCCCATTGAATGTGTCCATTTCACATGTGTGGGTGGGGATGTATTTACCCACTTTCCACAGACCTGTCTTCTTCTTGATCGCATGCAACATCCAATGACATGTCCAAAACCACCTGCGACAAACAACATTGTATACATCCGAACTTGACTCACATACCTGCATCTCACGACACTCTTTTATGTTGTGCATTTTACAAGCCATGCTTACACGCACTTTATCAGGAAAAAACATGCCCTTTGCCAACACCGTTGGTCTAGACTCATCCCACATTGCTGTCCGAATTTCATCGAAATCCCTTGTGAGAGCTTCCACATCTGGCATGCTTGGCAAGTTATCAAGGTAAGGAATCTCCCTTGAATGAAACAGAACTTGGGACTCGTACACTCTTCGTCCAGGATGGGGTGGAGCATACTCCCTCGTCAAATCAGGTCCTTCATTCTCATCCTCCCCATCACCATCCTCACGAGGGAAGGGTGTCTGGTCTCCATATTCCTCGGTATTGTTGTCGTAATCACTGTTCTCTTCCTCACTCTGTGCATCTGCCAAATCTCGATTTAATACGTCGTCTTCGGGCAATTGAGTGAGGACATGTGGTTTAACTTGCTCGTTTTCACTGCACAACCAACAAATAATAAGCTACTAAAATTAATAAATAATTTCCATATAGCTGTATCACTTCACTCACAAGTCGTAATGTGATGAAATTCCATGATGGACATTTTCATGTTGGTGATGACTCCCGGATGAACCACCATGATCCAACACACCAAAACTAGGCATATTCCAACTATGCGTGGGTTCATAACTTGCAAAATTCATATCCGGCCGATACCCCCTATGGAATATATCATCGGTAATACAAATTCAATACAACAAAAATATACATTGTAACACAAATAAAAATTGAAGTTTACCTGTCACGACCCAAAATCCATAAGGTCGTGATGGCGTCGGACATCATTGTCAGGCAAGCCAATCATTAATTAATCCAAATAAATTCTGGTTTAAACATTTATGAACAACATTTCCTTTCACTTTCTTACATATTAACTAAATAAAATCTGTTAAGTAAAACAATAGTTTAAATATTACACTTTAGCAAATATATCTCAACACAACCCAGAACCCGGTGTCACAAGTACATGAGCATTTTCTAAGAATTTTGCCACTTCTACAAAGCTTTTCCGAAATACAAGTGGACAAAGAAATTTAAAATAATGTAATACAATATGAGGGAGACTCTGTCAGGTGCGCATCGCCTCCGGATGATGCAGCTCGGCTAAGTCTCCAATCCTCTACATAGCTATGAAAGTACCTGTGCAATAAAATGCACAACAAGTGTAGCATGAGTACAAAAACAACATGTACTCAGTAAGTCGCCCGCCTAACCTCAGAGAGGTAGTGACGAGAGGTCGAATTAGACACTTGCTAGAGGTCAATTTAGTATATTCAAGTGAGACACTAAGCATGAATGTCATAGACAATTTATTGAAATTCAAGAGTAAATAATATCAACTCCTTCCACATTTAACACTTTAAGTCTTCGTCATTTCAGTTGACAATTTAAATCATAATCCGGGATAAGAAACATCAGACTTATTTCACATTTTACACATAAAGTCCCCTTCCTCATAACTGGCCATTAAAACTTCCTTAGGCCGATAAACATGTATAAATCACAGAAAATACGCAGTAAATATCATGCGCAAGCAATTCCGAGAGTCGACAGCCCGAACCAACATAAACATAAACTGTGCACTGCCGAGGGTCGAACGACCCGAACCATAGATGCATCTATTTGCCCCGCTCGCGAATCGATCATGCGACGCGGTTATACATAAAATACTAAGGCTAGCCTGCTCGCGAATCATACCTGCGACTCAGGCGCTCATATGAATATACACAAATACAGGGTCATCCTGCTCGCGAATCATACATGCGACTCAGGCACCCGAAGTTACACATGTCCACACAATAAGTCCATATTTTATCATGAAAGTTGTTTTCTCAGGAAAGTGGTAAAATTCTTTTTAAAGGGACATGAAATATAGCTCTTAAATCTTCGTTTTGAAACTCATTTTCCAAGTTTAATGACATTTCTGTAATGCAACCCTATCAGGTACACAATTATCCGTGGAGTAATAAATTCTCTTTCTAGATAACTAAGAAAATGAACTCTAGTCTTCTTCAGGTATTAAATTACGATTTCAATTATATTAGTAGTTTAGTATTACAGGCAGGATTACAGGTACAACACGTAAGGCATGCTAGTGGATCCTAGACTACCTGGACAAGGCATAGTAGTAGCTACGCACGGACTCCCGTCACCTCGTGCGTACGTAGCCCCCGAAGATAATAGCATGTACTTAATTAATTCACCTAGGGGGACAATTCCCCTTTACGAAGTTAGAAAGGAGATTTACCTCGCTCTGAAATTTCATATCCGGCTTCCAAGCCCTTCCGACGACTCCAATAGACGCACAACGCCCCAAAACTATCCAAACAACGACAACTCAATGAAAATATACTCTAATATTTTCAACAATGCCAAATTATATAACTTCCCGACCCGACTTAGTGAAATGACAAAACTGCCCTCGCGCCCACGTGCCCGGAATCCGAAATTTCTTGAAGATATACTCTACCCATAGCCTTACTAGTTCAAATATACAATTTACTCTACATTCCATGCTCAAATTCCTAGCTAAAAATCCAAATTACCATTTTCTAGGTTTCTTTAAGATTTTCGAATTTCCTACAAATTTCCATGTCTAATACATGCATATAATCTTGTATTTAATTCAAAAACGTGAAGAAATTACTTACCTTGCGATCCTTGACGAAATCCTCTCCTTGAAGCTCCTCAAAATCGCCCATAGCATATGAAAATAGATGGACAAATGACCAAATTCTCGCTTAAAAAAAATCTGCCCAGGCCTATTTCCGCACCTGCGCTTCCGTAGGTGCGCCCAAATCTCCCTCACCTGCGGCCTCCTTGGCTCCAGCCCAATTTCGTACCTGCCGCACCTGTAGCTCGCACCTGCGGCCAAAGCCTCGCAGGTGCGGTTACACCAGATGACAACAACCTTCAGCTTTCTTCAACTTCAAATATTGATCCGTTAACCACTCGGAATCCACCCGAGGCCCTATCCAATTATACCAACCTGTTCCAAATCATAATGCGGACTTGCTCGAGGCCTCAAATCAGATAAAAAAACATCGAAACCACGAATCGCACCCAAATCCCAACTTTATGAACTTAGAAATTTCCAACTTCTACATCTGATGCCGAAACCTATCAAATCACGTCCGATTGACCCCAAATTTTGCACACAAGTCATATTCGACATTACGGACCTGCTCCAACTTCTGGAATCGCATTCCGACCTCGATATCAAAACTTCCACTTTCGGTCGGATTTCTCAAAAACCTTCAAATTTCTATCTTTAGCCAAATGACTTCAAAATGACCTCCGGACACCCGAATTCACTTCCGATCGCGATCCTAACTCCAGAATCACCATACGAAGCTATTCCCACTCGGAATCCCAAACCGACATCAACAACACTGAAATGCACTGCAAGCCCAATTCTATGAAATTCTTCTAAAATGTTAACTTCCATAATATACACCGAAACGCTCCCGGGTTATTCAAAACCCAATCCGGACACACGCCCAAGTCCGAAATCATCATCCGAACTAGTTGGAACCTTCAAATCCTGATTCGAAGGTTGTTTACTCAAAATTCCAATCTTAGTTGATTCTTCCAACTTAAGGCTTCTGAAATGAGAATTTTCTTTCCAAATCAACTCTAAACTTTCCGAAATTCAATTCCGACCACATCTACAAGTCATAATACCTAAAATGGAGCTGCTCACAGCCTCCAACCGCTGAACGACGCACTAGAGCTCAAAACTACCGGTCGAGTCGTTACATTCTCCCTCACTTAAACATACGTTCGTCCTCAAACGTGCTAAGAACTGCTCTGGCGTTATCAGAAATCACTATTTAACACCTTGAGCACCTGCCCATGCTACCACAACCCAGTTGAGTACATTAGCTTGATTAAATCTGAAGATTCCTTCTTTTATCCATATAATAAGCTCAGAACCTAGTTCCAATACCTGAAATTTCCTCTGCCAGGCCATGTTCCAATACATAAACACCGTATCATCCACCACCCGATATACCAGAACATGACTGCATACTTTTGGTGAATCAGCACCATACACCGCGAGATTCATCATCTAACCACAATGACGTTCCCTGAACCTTAATAGCCAAAATTCCACGAATCTGATTCTCCTAATGCACCTCATGATATATATATACATACATCATGCTATAATGGTGACGGTACCACCACAACGGAGGAAATGTGCAGAAATTCATACCCAACTGCGGAGTTAACAAATCATTGAATACCTCATCTTGACTGGAATCATCACCTCATTATGAACCTGAATAATGATATTTGTTCTTTAATATACACTTCACATAACCTTACCGCACTGATCCCTGATCCGATAGTATTGCCTCACCCAGTACGAACTGCTCAAACAACAAATTACCCCAAACATGACCAACAACCTCACATGATATCTCATCGCGCCAATAGGCCGTAACTCGAATATGATAATAAGAAGCGACTCAGGAAGGGACTATTAAACTCACACACTACTATGAACTTTTTCTCATAAAATAGGAAGTAGAACATAAGAAAGAATAAATATAGGAACCTTACTCATCATCACACTATTGCGACGTGTAACCCGATCCAGATAACATAACCGTGGCGGCGTGCCACCCAAGCCAAATATCATGCCCGTGACAGCGTGCCACCCGATCCAAATAACATGACCGTGGCGGTGTGCCACCCGATCCAAATATCATGCCCGTGGCGGCGTGCCACCCGATCCAAATAACATGACCGTGGAGGCGTGCCACCCGATCCAAATAACATAACCGTGGTGGCGTGCCACTCGATCCAAATAACATAAAATTCACGTAAGGATATATACACGGAGCTGAAGTGCTCACTATTACAAATCTCTGAATATCGGTCATAAGCACGCTAGATGCATAATACCATCTTGGGGAGACTGATAAAGCCATATGCTCACAACACTCAAGCACAACTGAGGTGCGATATATATATATATATATATATATATATATATATATATATACACTCTGGATCTCAAGAGCCATCCTGCTAACATAACATCATCACTACGCGGGACCTCAACACATAAGAAATTATCAAGTCGTTTCACAAATGACACGGCAATATCATAATATCACATGAATTTGACGAAGACGGAACAATCACCTGATATCCCAACACCCCTCCTTGAGGAGCGCTATACTAAAATGAACATGCCTGGCTCATACGGAGCCCATAGTCATATTTAAATCCATCCACAAACACCGAGTCTACCTTGATCGCACAAAACTAAGCTAATAGCTTTTCCTGGGTCCACATTAACCCACTTTCTCTCATAATACGCTTGAACAACCATCATAGCCGGGACAAACACCCCACAATCCACCACCGGCCATACTACGTTGTAAGACAAATCAAGAACCCATATCCAGGGTAGAAAGCCTCTTCCACCGAATATCAATCTCAAGTGACACTAAAGATAACACCAGCTTACTCTGAACTTTCAAATCATTTATTCTTGCTCTTCCGAGCTCATGACATCCTTATTAACACCAAACCGCAATCTTGATTCTTACTCCCAGTTACATACTGCTTACCGCACCTAACATGCCAATATGAGGTAGCGCAAGAATTTCCATCATAACTTCTGAACCACCAATAGGGTGAACACTTCATCATATAGAAACCTTTTACTTAACTCAATTCAAGAGTACCATCTCAACACAAAAGTGAATTCCCACAATCACCCAACATGCAAATTCTTAAGTAGTAGTCTATACCACTATAACCCTTCCGGGATCCGCCTATACCTGACAGGACATAGCACTCAAATTCTCCCACGTGGAATCCATTATGACGGCCGACAAGCCCCCGCACACACCGGAACAAACCACATGCATAACTTAATCACACCGAGGGAACTGATCACTGCCGCAAACGTGCCATTTCAACCATGGCTAATCAATCTATCTTCTTTTAACCATCTTCAATTGCTTCAGGAATAATAGCAACTTCCTTTCACTCATAACAAACTCAACCCTCACTCATCCCGAGTGACCTTGATTCACGAGAATATGCTGCCTAAATCCAGTAACCCGTCTCATATCCTCCTGATAATCTTTCTAAAACCCGGGGTTTATTTCTCTCACTCCTTCAATACTATCCTGCATGATAAAACATGTCATAGAACATTCCAACCATCCCCTTTTTTCTCAGAAATTACTCTACAAAAGCTCGTTTCTCGATCATACTGCTGCCTAAAACCCTTAAACGCCGCATACTTAACTTTTGAATTCATTAGGACCGCTATTGAGAGTCACACCCACTCTGACTGGCCCCGAATACAATCAACTCCAAGGCTCTTCTAGCACCTGAACACCATTTTCCTTGAAGCACGTGACTGAGTCACTACCCTGGCAACTCCCCTATGCCTTAAGAAAAATTCTGAATCTTCCAAAGCCTAACCCTGGCCAGACAGGGCCAACTTTTGCACACATTCATCAAATCCCACGTACAATCACCATTTTACTCCTTTCCCTTAGCTGAAACAACTTGCCAACACACCGACAATCCGCAACCCTATGAGAATACAACCCTACAACCCAACTGCAGATGGTGGGACTCCCCCACTTAGCCCGAAGCTACTTCTTGCACCACTCTAGACCCTCCCGAGATCCTTTTTCCTTTGATAACGCGATCTAGCTCAACCAATCCGTCCAATTCTTCCAAATCCTCTTGCTAGCACTCCCTAAATACTCAAATTCTCTAGAATCATTCACACCTTGTGCCTCCTATCGAATAGCCACTAGAACCCCTCACGAGACCTGCCAACTATGCCACCGCTAACCTATTCACAGGAGATAACCCTCCTGTGGAAATCACCCACGGAAACTTTCCAACGATGCTGAAATGCACGCTCTCTGTGACTTCAATACCCCATCCTACACCCTTCTTCATTTACCAAATTTACTAGTCCATCCTCTCCTCATGGACATCCATTAAATGCGCGACAATATCTTCAAATTCCAAGCTATGCTGCCGCTCCCCCACTTTGCGACTGCTCGACTTCCGCTTCTTACACCTGGCCTCCTAGAAATGGAACCACCGCCTAGCCTCACTTCAGGATCATTCTCTGTAGCTCTCAAACCAGCAGATCACCACGACTTCAAGCTCTCCGAAGATTCATCTTTCTCTAGCTGCCTCCGTTATCAACACTTATCTGGTATTGAACCACCGCACCTCATGGCCTCTGCCAACCGCATTCTTCAATACTTCTTCTCAATACTCTGACCCCATGCAACAGAATAAACCATAGCACCGACAAACTTAGTGCATTCCATTCGATCAATGACGACGACTTCATGCACAGATGCATATCCCACCTCACTTGAAGACACCAAGTCTTACTACTTTATCAACCCCAACCGGACCCTTCATAATCCAAATGCCTTTCCTCTGCCGGAATTAAAATACCGAAATCTCGAAATCACACTCTGAGAAGACCTCCCTTCAAACCATTCATCACCCCCAACACACAGGCAAGCATTCTATCATCATATCGACATCGCGCGATAACCAATCGCAAGCATCATTACTACCCTAGCATAGCCTTAAGGCTCTCAGAAACACAACTACTGAGCTGAAACAACATATTATTCTTTTGCAGGGCCATAACAACAGCCCCAACCAATTATACATTGAAACATCTCGAATTACATCCGTAGCACCATTTCAATTCCTCAAATTCCTTATTCATAGCAAGCGCTTCGCGATGCATAAGATTGAGTAGGAATGAACATAGTCATAAGCCTCAAAGGAATCAAATCGCATGATGAGGAATGAAGAATGGAAGTACTCCTAACAGCCCTGTAGCCTCTCAAAGATAAGTACAGACATCTATGTACCGATCCGCAAGACTCTACTAGACTTGCTTATGACTCGTGAGACCTGAGGGAACTTAGAGCTCTAATACCATGTTGTCACGACCCAAAATCCATAAGGTCGTGATGGCGCCGGACATCATTGTCAGGCAAGCCAATCATTAATTAATCGAAATAAATTCCGGTTTAAACATTTATGAACTACATTTCCTTTCACTTTCTTACATATTAACTAAATAAAATCTGTTAAGTAAAACAATGATTTAAATATTACACTTTAGCAAATATATCCCAACACAACCTAGAACCCGGTGTCACAAGTACATGAGCATTTTCTAAGAATTTTACAACTTATACAAAGCTTGTCCGAAATACAAGTGGACAAAAAAATTTAAAATAATGTAATACAGTATGAGGGAGACTCTATAAGCTGCGGATCGCCTCCGGATGATGCAGCTCGCATAAGTCTCCAATCCTCCACATCGCTATGAAAGTACATGTGCAATAAAATGCACAGCAAGTGTAGCATGAGTACAAAAACAACGTGTACTCAGTAAGTCGCCCGCCTAACCTCAGAGAGGTAGTGACGAGATGTCGAATTAGACACTTGCTAGAGGTCAATTTAGTATATTCAACTGATACACTAAGCATGATGTCATAGACAATTTATTAAAATTCAGGAATAAATAATATCAACTCCTTCCACATTTAACACTTTAAGTCTTCATCATTTTAGTTGACAATTTAAATCATAATCCGGGATAAGAAAACATCAGACTTATTTCACATTTTACACATAAATTGCCCTTCCTTATAATTCATGCGCAAGCAATGCCGAGGGTCGACGGCCCGAACCAACATAAACATAAACTGTGCACTGTCGAGGGTTGAACGGACCGAACCATGGATGCATCTATCTGCCCCGCTCGCGAATCGATCAAGCAACGCGGTTATACATAAAATACTAAGGCTAGCCTGCTCGCAAATCATACATGCGACTCAGGCACCCGAAGTTACACATGTCGACACAATAAGTCCCCATTTTATCATGAAAGTCATTTTCTCATGAATGTGGTAAAATTATTTTTAAAGGGACATGAAATATAGCTCTTAAATCTTTGTTTAGAAACTCATTTGCCAATTTTAATGATATTTCTGTAATGCAACCCTATCAGGTACACAATTGTCCGCGGATGAATAAATTCTCTTTCTAGATAATTACGAAAATGAACTCTAGTCTTCTTCAGATATTAAATTACGATTTCGATTATATTAGCAGTTTAGTATTACAGGCAGGATTATAGGTACAACACGTAAGGCATGCTAGTGGGTCCTAGACTAACCGGACACGGCATATTAGCAGCTACGCAGGACTCCCGTCACCTCGTGCGAACGTATCCCCCGAAGATAATAACATGTACTTAATTAGTTCACTTAGGGGGAAAATTCCCCCTCACGAAGTTAGAAAGGAGACTTACCTTGCTCCGAAATTCCATAACCGGCTTCCAAGCCCTTCCGACGACTCCAACGGACGCACAACGCCCCAAAAGTATCCAAACAACGACAAACAAATAAAAATATACTCTAATATTTTCAACAATTCCACATTATATAACTTCCGGACCCCGCTTAGTGAAATAACCAAAATGCCCTCGGGCCCATGTGCCCGGAATCCAAAATTTCTTGAAGATATACTCTAACCATAGCCTTACTAGTTCAAATATACAATTTACTCTACATTCCATGCTCAAATTCCTGGCTAAAAATCCAAATTACTATTTTCTAGGTTTCTGTAAGATTTTCGAATTTCCTACAAATTTCCATGTCTAATACATGCATAGAATCTTGTATTTAATTCAAAAACGTGAAGAAATTACTTACCTTGCGATCCTTGACGAAATCCTCTCCTTGAAGCTCCTCAAAATCGCCCATAGCATATGAAAATAGATGGACAAATGACCAAATTCTTGCTTAAAAACAATCTGCCCAGGCCTATTTCCGCACTTGCGCTTCCGCAGGTGCGCCCAAATCTCCCGCACCTGCGGCCTCCTTGGCTCCAGCCCAATTTCGCACCTGCGGTGCCCTTAGTCGCACCTGCGGCCAAAGCCTCGCAGGTGCGGTTACACCTGATGACAACAACCTTCAGCTTTCTTCAACTTCAAATATTGATCCGTTAACCGCCCGGAATCCACCCGAGGCCCCCGGGACCCCGTCCAATTATACCAACCTGTTCCAAAACATAATGCGTACTTGCTCGAGGCCTCAAATCACATCGAAACCAAGAATCGCACCCAAATCCCAACTTTATGAACTTAGAAATTTCCAACTTCAACATCCGATGTCGAAACCTATCAAATCCGTCCGATTGACCCCAAACTTTGCACACAAGTAATATTCGACATTACAGACCTGCTCTAAATTTCGGAATCACATTCTGACCTCGATATCAAAACTTCCACTTTCGGTCGGATTTCTCAAAAAACTTCAAATTTCTATATTTAGCCAAATGACTTCAAAATGACCTACGGACACCCGAATTCACTTTCGATCGCGCTCCCAACTCCAGAATCATCATGCGAATCTATTCCCAGACTCGGAATCCCAAACAGACATCAAAACCACTGAAATGCACTTCAAGCCCAAATCTATGAAATTCTTCTAAAATGCTAACTTCCATAATATACACCGAAACGCTCCCGGGTTATCCAAAACCCAATCCGGACACACGCCCAAATCCGAAATCATCATACGAACCTACTGAAACTTTCAAATCCTGATTCGGAGGTCGTTTACTCAAAATTCTAATCTTAGTTGATTCTTCCAATTTAAGGCTTCTAAAATGAGAATTTTCTTTCCAAATCAACTCTAAACTTTCCGAATTCAATTCCGACCACACCTACAAGTCATAATACCTGAAATGGAGCTGCTCACGGCCACCAACCGCTGAACGACGCGCTTGAGATCAAAACTACCGGTCGGGTCGTTACATTACCACTCGTCTTGTGAATTATATAAAGCAGGAGAGAAATTATTTCCTCGCTGCTCATTCGCTGACGGTAATTAGTTTAAATCAAGGCAAACTCTTTCATCCAAAAATTGTCCGGCAAAAACTTCTTCAGAATAACCACCCGTTGTTTGGGGTTATCCCTACTATCCGCAACCTCATTGTTGGGAATGTCTTCGTCCTTGACGTACATATCCAACATTTTGATTACAAGAAATTCCTGGTATTCATCCGGAGTCCTCAGAAAATCCCTCAAAGTTTCATCATCGTCGATGGAAAACTCCAAGTAAAAAGCAACCCCTTGCGGTGTGACGGAATACGGATATCTTCCGGTTACTTTAAGTTTCACCGAACGTTTTCTCACACTCATTTTTTTTGCATAACAACGATACCAATGTATCGTACTCCATTGTAAGTGGAAATTTAACATAACATTGTGGAGATAAACTGTACCCCACAGAGTTATTCTCCATCATAACCTCAACCCCTCAATATAATGAAACTCTTATTCTTCGCTCTTCAGACATTATGAAAAAATGCTTGAGAATTTAACAAGAAAAAAAGTTTGAACGGGAGTTAGAATATTTTTTGGATGGATTTTCATAAAATCCTAACCCTTTTATATAAGGAAATGGCTTGAAATTTTTTATGTATAACTCTCTTTTAATGTGCGCTATACTCACTTGAATTATTGTTATTTCATGCGCTATATAGGTATAGCGCTGTATTTTTATGCGCTATACCTTTCTGTCAGATCCTGTCAGCATATCGCGGAAAAAAACATGCGCTATGCATGTATAACGCGGTAATAAACGTGCTACCTTAACGGCTAAAACACCGTTAAAGTATAGCGCGGTTTATTACCACGTTATACATTATTTGGTCCCTCTTTATTTTTTTCACCTATTAATGTCACACTTGTCCAAAAACCCCAATAATTGGGTTCCAGACTCTAGGATTTTGGGTCAAGTGCACATATAGCCCTTCTGAGTATGCTATTTAGAGATTAATAGGTACTTATTTTATCCTATATATATATATATATAAAGGAGGGATTTGACAAGATGACGTGGCATCTCTTATAGTGTAGGAATCATATTTATTTTTTTTTCTCATTTTCTCATTTTTCCTTTCAGTTTAACTATTTATCTTAATTTAAAAAATTTATTCCCATAACTCACACCTCTTCATTCATTGTGATTTTTCAAGTTCGTATCCCCCCCCCCCTTCCAATTATTTAATTTGTTATAAATTGTATTTTTGGTTGTGATTTTTGGAATCCGTAACCCCTATTTGTTTAATTGTTATAAATTGCATCTTTTCTTCCTTTTTTTACTCACACAACATCAACTATAAATCACTTCGGTTTTATTTTTGTTGATGAAAAATAAGTTCTCCTCCTCTGTTACTAATTTTTGGGTATTTTTTTTACTATCCTCTCCGATTTTCATTTTTTGTTGCTTGATTTTTCTTTACTAAGTTGCTTTGTGCGTATGAAAAATATTCGAGTACTAAACAGAATTTACAGTAGAGAGTAGTTGAATCAAAAGTTTTGTGTGTGAAAAAAAGAAATTGGTCCTACAAGGCCAATATGGCAGTAACAATTTTATTGCCTCAGCATCAACCTCTAACACCCTATTAATGTAGCTGACTTTATATTTCAAGTTTTTTGTTTTGTTAACAGAGAGTTAGTTCTCACTTTGTGATTACTTGGTTTGTAGTTGTTTTGAATTTTTCACTTCTTTAATTTTTAACATTTTACTTATAGGTTGTGATATTTTTTATTTTCATCTTCTTTTCTTTTGTGCTAGGAGATGCACTCAAAGATAGATCTGAGACTAACAAATATGTGATTTATTCTTATTACCCCTTCTTCTGTATTTCTTTCCTTTTTTTTTTCAATAAAGTTTTGATTTTCATTCTTATTAGCATGTCATTGCCTAATTGAAAAACAAGTAATTATAATTGTAGAATCTAATGTTAATGCTTTTATTTTACATGTATAAACAATTTTTCTTCTTTAAATATACATTTTGTATATTGTCTCTGCTTTTTCTTTTTTCCTTTAAATTGTTACATTAAGGTATTTTTGGGAGGAAAATACTAATTATATGCCAATTATATGGATAATCATTAATGAATTGCCTCACAAAATGTAAGTGTACCGGTAATGCATAAACAAATGCATTAATGTGCGTATATGTGTTTTTATGTCATATGAATGATTAGAAAGTTAAATACTTTCTTACCCATAATTTTTTCAATTTACAAGATCGGTTCTTCCGTCTAAAAGCACAATTATCTTACCATTGATTTTAATGGTTGTTAGATATTTGGTAGCTTTTACTTTGGTAATTTTTTGCAAAAAAAAGGAGAATATTTCTATCATGCAGGAGAAATAAATAAATGTATATAGGAATAGTATACATGAGAGAATAAGACAGTGTTAGAAAATGATTCATTTTTTATTGCAATTTTTAAAAACTTAAAAAGATGTTACTATGTGTTAATGAAAGAGGATAAGGATGTACGAAAAATCGCTATAAATCAGTAAATGATTAAAAATATATATGAGACCACAAGGTGGTGTAACATCTCTCTTAAAAGAAGCAATTTATGTTTCTTTTTTCTCCCTCTTTCAAGGCATTTCTAGCATTAATACGAAAAGTAAAAATTTCTTTCAATGGAAATAACTATGCATTTTGTGAATCATTTAATCAAGCGGTATTGTATTTCATTTCTATCTGTTGAATGAATAGTTCCAAATCATCTTATACTTAATTATAATTAAAAAAAATTCGAAATCAATTACAAAAAAATTAAAGAGTACGTCAAGTAATAATATTTTCGTGAAAAGAAAAAAAAATAGTGCAATAATTACTTCTCACTAGCACCTATATGAGCATATAAGATTTCTCATGTTAAGAAATTAATCGAGGCAATCTATGCAATGTCAATCGTCCTTGACATGATGAATGTCGTTTTTCTATTTAAGGGTTTAATGAAATTAATATTAGTTGTTTCTCTTTTATAGTCTAAAGAAAGCTTAGTGGTGGGTGGATTTCTATTGACATATTTTCAAGTCTAAATGTTTGGCTTTAGTAATTAGTGAAGTTCTGTAACGACCCGGTCTGTCGTTACGTAGAACTTACATTTTTATTGCTATTCTTGACTTGTCATAGGTTGATTATACTTTTATTGACGTGTTAGAGTTGGTACTTGAAATCGGAATTGATGTAGTGAGAGTTTAGCCACTTAGTCCTTAAAAATAACTTTAGAATTAGAAAAGTCAATTGAGAGTTGACTTATTGGGAAACAACATCAGAATGCGTATTTTATGGTTCGAATAGCTTTGTTAGGTGATTTGGGACTTAGGAGTGTGTTCGGAATATTTTTGTGATGTCCGCTGCAGAATTATGCTTGAATTGGCGAAAGTTAGTTTTTGGTGATTTCTGATCGGCAGTGGAAAATAGGCTATCAGGGTCGGAATGGAATTTTGGAAGTTGCAACAGGTTCATAATGTCATTTTGGATATGTCTGCAAAGTTTCAGGTCAATCGGAGTTATTTTGGATAGTTTCGGGTTGGTGGATTTTAGAAATTTCAAAGTTCTTAGGCTTGAATCCAATGTAAATTTGGTATTTTGATGTTAGTTTTGGTGTTTTGAGAGTGCAACTAAGTTTTAATAATCAATTATGATGTGTTGGTAACTTTTGTTGGGGTCCCGAGGGGCTCGGGATGGATTTCGGTTGGTTAACGGGCATTTTTTGACTTAGAGAATTGCTGGTTTTCTGGTTTTGGTGCAGCAGACTTTTACTCTCTACGATCGCGTAGGGGGAGCCGCGGTCGTGTAGAACACTCTGAGGGCCAGGCAAAATTGTGCATCGCGATCTCGTAGGTTTGGAAGAAGGTGAAGTGTGATCGTGTGGGCTAGGTCGCGATCGCGTAGGGTCATGACAGGCGCGTGGGGGTGAGGTCAATTGGTCTTCGCGATCGCGTGCATTGGGTTGAGATCGCCTGAGGTTGAACTGCTGCGAACCGCGATCGCGTGGCTTTTGCGGCGATCGCAGTGAAGAAATCACTGGGCAGTATATAATTAAACCTTCCGCGACTTAAATCCTTTTTACACCATTTTTGTACGGACAGAGAACTTTGGGGGCGATTTTTGAAGAGGAAAATCATTGTTCTTCATAAAGGTAAGTGTTTTGGACCTTAAAACTCAATTATGGATGATTATAGAACATAATATCAGTGGTAAATTCATGAAAATGAGTAGAAAAAGGTGGGTTTAGGGCTTGAGATTTTGAGACCTTTAGGGATTGATTTGGGGGGTCAAACAAACTCTGATTTTAGTGTTCCTTATATGTACGAACTCGTGAGATGATGAAGAACAACTTTGTATAAAAATTTTTGAGTTTCGAGACGTGGGCCCGGGGGTCGGGTTTTGACCAAATTCGGGTTTTTGAGCTAAATTGATGTTTTTCGATTGGGATTCACACCTTAAGCATAATTTGATGATAAAAATCTGAACTTGGTAGATTTGGAGCACTCAGAGGCCGAATTTAGAGGCAAAGGCACTACGGAATAGTATTTTAGCTGGTTTTGAGGTAAGTAACGTTTCCAAACTTGGTTCTCAGGGTTCGAAACCCCGAGCTAAATGATTTATGACTATTGTTGAGGTGACGCACATGCTAAGTGAAGTGCGTGAGGGCGTGCACCGAGTATTTGTGGCCTTACTTATCCCATGGTACCGCTTAGTGATTATTCCATGATGATATTTGTGCTTCTATTAATGTGGTAATTGTGAACATGTTAGATATCATGTTAAGTATAAATACGAGACTTCACACCGGGAATGCTGAGACCGAGGGGTCGTATATTACTGTCTCATTTTCTGATTATTTGATTTCATATACTCAGTTCTATTATATCATACCACCTCATATCTCAGTCTAAGTATTGTCAATTACATGCATACTTATCATTGTT
Source organism: Nicotiana knightiana (assembly GCA_005239525.1). Lineage (NCBI taxonomy): Eukaryota > Viridiplantae > Streptophyta > Magnoliopsida > Solanales > Solanaceae > Nicotiana > Nicotiana knightiana. Next base: position 51,049 of record ML422202.1, on the reverse strand, counting down.
TCAGGCTAATGGAGGCATTTGTGATCCATGTGAGTGAGACTGAAGAGTAATGACTGAGCGAGGCCGAGAGCCTGTTATTGAGACAGTTATGAGAATGGACTGCACACCGCAACGATATTTAAATTATGCCTTTGTTGGCTTGATATGGCGCTTGGGCCACTAGGGCCCCTCCGAAGTCTTTACACCCCCAGTGAGCGCATTGATGATGAGGGATGGATCTTCCTGGGCATGGATCTTGTCCGAAGTTTATGTATGTGAGGGATGGATATTCCCTGGGCATGGATCTTGTCCAAAGCTGATGTTATGAGAGAGATGGTTCTTCCCTGGATATGGAAATTGTCCGAGTGTTGTATTTCGGAGATGGATCTTCTCCGTGGGGGCTGGACTGGCCTTTTTCCTCAGTACGAAGTGACTACGGTCACCAGTGTTTATGCATATTCCGGGATGGAACTTCTCTGGGCCTGTGAGCCATATATAGTACTGAGTGGACTTCTATGGAGAGTTGTGAGCACTATGTGCATATCCATACTAGTTTCATAACACATATTTTATGATGGCAAGTAGAGTATACTTCCATACTTGGCATATTTACTCATCCTGATAAACTGCTAGCATGACTAAATATTGTATATTATATTTGTAACATAATTGAGGTTTTGTCTGTCACTACTTCTCAACCCATAGTTTGGGTTTGTTAATTCTGAGTAGGTGTACTCACGTTACCTCATGCACCTTGTGTGGAGATCCAGGTACACTGGGACCCGGTAGCAGATATTGAGCAGCGGTCAGCGTTTCTATTGGAGTTGCCGAGGTAGAAGCTGGCGATCGCGACTTCATCTTCTCTTTCTTATTCTACCTGTTGTTCTTTTTTTTTGAGACAATGTTGTCCATTTCTCCTTTTCTTTGCTTTATGTTATAGTAGCTCTTTACTGAGTGACATCGGATTCGGGGTTGAAGGTTTTAAATTTAGTTCTTCAAATATTGTTTTAACTTCAGATTCTTAGTTTTATTAATAAATTCGTTTAAAATCATTTTTTTTACTGGAAATTGAATTTAGCATAGTTAAATAGGGAGCTTGCCTGGTCCCACGACAGGCGCCATCACGACTCCGAAATTGGGTCGTGACAAGATGGTATCAGAGCGCTAGGTTAAATAGGTCTCACCAGTCATGAGCAGGTTTAGTAGAGTCTTGTGTATCGGTACGGAGACGTCTGTATTTATCTTCGAGAGGCTGCAGAACCTTTAGGAAAAATCTCACATTCTTGAACTCTTGTCGTGTGAATCCATTGATTCAACCTGAAGCGTAATTCTTTGAACTCCTTTCATGTATTCAAACGTGCACGTGACCGCCCGGTATTAGTTGTGCATCGATGGCTTGTGACTTCCATGAATGGGATGTGAATTTAGCATGTTTGGGTCCAGTCTGGAGGACTTGAGGCCAGATTTTTATCTGTGGCTTGGGTGTCGAGATTTCGTTTGTAATTGGGGACTTATATGTCTTGGTGTCCTTATTGATGAGACCTGGTGACTAGATGACTATGTGGTGAGTGTGATTTGAGGGTGAGATGTGTTTATATTGCTTGATTGTGACTAAAAGGGGTTGGTTGGAGATGATTTAGGATGTTTAATGGTTTTAGTTATGTATGAGCTTATGAAGGATTTAGTTGAATCCCACTACGGTATCGTGGCAGTGATATCGTATGGGCATTGTGGGTTATTGTTGTTTTGATTTATGGACTTAAGACAAGTGGGGGAGTCTGGTAATGATTAGTTGGTTGTTCGATTATGTGTTGTATTGGTTTTAGTTTGGGGATATTTGGGAGAGTATTCAGCGGCTTATAAGCTTTAGACTGTATGGTCTTATGCTTGGGTCTCATGTGGTGAATCTAAGTTGAGAATTGCAGTATTATGACAAGGAGAATTATCACTTCGAGGGTAATTGTTAATGGAAAGATAGTCCTCTCGTGTGAGTCTTTTATATAATTTGAGTATGTTGGGATGTTGTTGTTGAGTGAAGGAGTTGCACAGGTTATGGCTTCGAATTGTATTGATGTGCCATGTCAGAAGAGGTCATTGGACCTAGAATGAATATTGTCAGAATTGTCTACAACATAATTGGAAGGATAAATATCGGGAGTCGGCTTAGACATTTGCTATAATTCCTGTTTGGGAAGGGGGAGCTTCATGTCTGACTGATTGAATGAATGGTTGTTAGTTTCTACGTGTTTCTGTTATCATCGGCAGTATATGAAAGTGTAAGAGCGAGGCATTTCTTGATAAGAGGTTATTTACCGGTATTGGGTTGTTATAAGCAACTATTGTGATTAGGAATTATCGCCACGAGTGCTTGAGTCATGCAGTGGATCATGGTATTTCATCTTGGGTTACGGATATGACTTGTTACAGTGTGCTCAGACTTATTCAGTTTATAGTTGTGGGATTTTGATCTTGTAAATTGATTCAGAAGTGAAAATGTAGTTCTAAGGTTTATGGGTCAGGATTTGATAATGAAATTTCAGTTATGTTGTGTTATCGGACGTATATGGGGTAGGGTGACATGGGATCACCTCCGAATATGTACCTGGAAGGTTACACAGCAAATTTTGGTGGTGTTGGAACAGCTCTAGGCACGTTCGAGGACGAACGTATGTTTAAGTGGGGGAGAATGTAACGACCCGGTCTATCGTTACGTAGAACTTGCATTTTTATTGCTATTATTGACTTGCCATAGGTTGGTTATACTGTTATTGACGTGTTAGAGTTGGTAGGCTTGAAATCGGAATGTGTAGTGAGATTTTAGCCACTTAGTCCTTAAATATAGCTTTAGAATTGGAAAAGTCAATTGAGAATTCACTTATTGGGAAACGACCGCAGAATGCGGATTTTATGGCTCGGATAGCTTCGTTAGGTGATTTGGTACTTAGGAGTGTGTTCGGAATATTTTTGTGATGTCCGGTGTAGAATTAGGCTTGAATTGGCGAAAGTTAGTTTTTGGTGATTTCTGGACGGCGACGGAAAATAAGCTATCAGGGTCGGAATGGAATTCCGGAAAATGGAAGAGGTTCGTAATGTCATTTCGGATATGTCTACAAAGTTTGAGGTCAATCGGAGTTGTTTTGGATAGTTTCGGCATCGTTGGTGGATTTTTTAGAAATTTCAAAGTTCTTAGGCTTGAATCCGATGTAAATTTGGTGTTTTGATGTTAGTTTTGGTGTTTTGAGAGTGCAACTAAGTTTGAATAATCAATTATGATGTGTTGGTAACTTTGGTTGGGGTCCTGAGGGGCTCGGGATGGATTTCGGTTAGTTAACGGGCATTTTTGGACTTAGAGAATTGCTGGTTTTCTGGTTTTGGTGCAGCAGACTTTTATTCTCTGCGATCGCGTAGGGGGAGCCGCGATGGCGTAGAACACTCTGAGGGCCAGGAAAAATTATGCATCGTGATCGTGTGAATCGGGTTGGGATCGCGTAGGTTTGGAAGAAGGTGAAGTGCGATCGCGTGGGCTAGGTCGCGATCGCGAAGGGTCATGACAGGCGCGTGGGGGTTAGGTCAATTGGTCTTCGTGATCGCGTGCATTGGGTTGCGATCGCTTGAGGTTGAACTACTGCGAACCACGATCGCATGGCTTTTGCCGCGATCGCAGTGAAGAAATCACTGGGCAGTATATAATTAAACCTTTCGCGACTTAAACCCTTTTTACACCATTTTTGTACGGAAAGAGAGCTTTGGGGGCTATTTTGAAGAAGGAAATCATTGTTCTTCATAGAGGTAAGTGTTTTGGACCTTAAAACTCAATTATAGATGATTATAGAACATAATATCAGTGTTAAATTCACGAAAATCAGTAAAAAAAAAAGGTGGGTTTAGGGCTTGAGATTATGAGACCTTTAGGGATTGGTTTGAGGGGTCAAATGAACTCCGATTTTAGTGTTCTTTATATGTACGGACTCGTGAGATGATGAAGAACAGTTTTGTATAAAAATTTCTGAGTTTCGGGACATGGACCTGGGGGTCGGGTTTTGATCAAATTCGGGTTTTTGAGCTAAATTGATATTTTTCAATTGGGATTCACACCTTAAGCATAATTTGATGATAAAAATCTAAACTTGGTAGATTTGGAGCACTCAGAGACTGGATTTAGAGGAAAAGGCACTGCGAAATAGTATTTTAGCTAGTTTTGAGGTAAGTAACGTTTCCAAAATTGGTTCTTAGGGTTCAAAACCCCGAGCTAAATGATTTATGACTATTGTAGAGGTGAGGCACATGCCAAGTGACGGGCGTGAGGGCGTGCACCGAGTATTTGTGGCTTGTCTTATCCCATGGCACCGCTTAGTGATTATTCCATGATGATATTTGTGCTTCTATTAATGTGGCAAGTAGAGTATACTTCCATACTTGGCATATTTACTCATCCTGATAAACTGCTAGCATGACTAAATATTGTATATTATATATTGTAACATAATTGAGGTTTTGTCCGTCACTACTTCTCAACCCATAGTTTGGGTTCGTTACTTCTGAGTAGGTGTACTCACGTTACCTCATGCACCTTGTGTGGAGATCCAGGTACACTGGGACCCGGTAGCAGATATTGAGCAGCGGTCAGCGTTTCTATTGGAGTTGCCGAGGTAGCAGCTGGCGATCGCGACTTCATCTTCTCTTTATTATTCTACATGTTGTTCTTTATTTTGAGACAATGTTGTCCATTTCTCCTTTTATTTGTTTCATGTTATAGTAGCTCATGACTGAGTGACACCGGATCCGGGGTTGGAGGTTTTAAATTTAGTTCTTCAAATATTGTTTTAACTTCAGATTATTAGTTTTATTAATAAATTCGTTTAAAATCGTATTTTTTACTGGAAATTGAATTTAGCTTAGTTAGATAGGGAGGCTTGCCTGGTCCCACGACAGGCGCCATCACGACTCCGAAATTGGGTCGTGACATGTTCATGATCAACTATCAGAAAATAATTATCTCTTTGGGATAACAAAATTATCTTTGAAATTGATGATATGGAATATTTTGAAGTTAATTAGAAAAAATATATTTAAAAAGAAATTATACACATGAAGAATTAATTTAATCTATCCCGGGTAAATTTACAATAAGATTGTATTTCAATTTAATTTTTCTTTTATAATCGTGCGAAGAGTGGACAAATTTACTAGTTTTTAAAATAAAAATTTTAACTTCAGGACAATTCAGAATATTTTTGTCCTGAAAAATTGAAATTCAAGACGCACTGAGTAAATCTTAAATAGCAGGTCTTTAGAATGGCTACCTGGGAGCATTGTTATACGATTGATCACCAAGAACGAGGTAAAGTGCACACTTAGTCGTTGTTAGGATCGTTATTAAAGAATAGTCATTTTTATAAAGTATTTATAGTTTAGCCGCCTAAGCATTAAGTTTCAGTGGCGAGTTGAAGTTTCAGTTACGAGCTTGAACTATCCAACTAAATTTTCAGACCTTGAGGGCAAGTTTGATTTTGATGGTCTTTGGCAGTTCAAAACTTCAAATGATCTGAAGGAGGATGACGGGAGAAGCTCCTGCAATTTGCCACATATGGATAAAGTTTAAATAATTTCTTAAAATTGAATATATTTTAAAATGATGTTCTTAAAAGAATTTATTGGTACCATTTATATGGAGTATGGTGGATAGTTGAAAGAGCATGGAATTAAAGTTTGGGTTTTTTTGGACTCAAAGCACAAAAATAGGTGAAAAACAACTTGTGACCATCTTATATATAGTGCATGGGTTGCATGCTCTATACTTCTTAATTGACTGTCCCACAATAATTTGTGGGGATAGTGCATAGCTTTACTGCGCTATATATATATATAGCATGTTTAGTCTTCCGCACAACTTTTTTGCTTATTTAAGGAGTTTCATTATTTCTTCAAAAATCCATTCCGAAAAAGTCTGTCTTATGCATCCTTGTTATTTTTCTTTACTCATTCCAAAATATTTGTTTACTTAACCTCTTTAGCATTTTCCATAACGTCTGAAGAACAAAAAATTAGGGTTGCATTATATTTTTTTTGGGGGGGGGGGGGGGGGGGGGGGGGGGGGGGGGAGGGTTGGCGTGGAAAATAACTCAGTACACTATAGTTGTTCTCCATAGTGTATTGTTAAGCTGCCACATACATTGGAGTGCGATAGATTGGTATCGTTGATATGTAAAAGAATGAGTGTGAGAACACGTTCCATAAATATTAAAATAACCGGAAGATATCCATACGTAAAGGGTTGCTTGTTACACTGAATAACATCGAAGACGGTGAAACTCTGAAAGATTTTTTTAGGACTCCGGATGAACACCGAGAATTTCTTGTGATAAAAATGTTGAAAATGTACGTCAAGTTTGAAGACTTCACAATGTTGAGTTTTCACAAAATAGGGATAACCCTCAATCATCGGGTGGTGTTTATGGAGAAGTTTTATCCGAAAAAGTTCTGTTTGAAAGAGTTTGGCTAGATCTAAACTTATCTCCACGGGCGAATAAGGAGCGACGAATTAATTTCTCCCCAAGTTTACATAATCCACACGCCGAGTGGCAAAGTTCAATTTTTTTGTCTTATTATGGCTTTTATGTATCATATTCGTACTAACACTCATATATTCCAAAGAGACTACCGACCTGATATGAATTATACAGTTTATGAACCAACAGACCGTTAGAATATGCCTAATTTTGGTGTTTTAGATCATGGTAGTCCAGCCGGGAGTCATCAACAACTCGATAATGTGTATCATGGGATATCAACAGATTATGAATTGTTATTTAAGAGATAAAGTTAATATATAATGTTAAGATGAATTTGAGAAACTCGTTATTTTATTGGTTGTGCAGTGAAAACGAGCAACTTTAAGGTCCAGTCATTACTCAGTTGCCCGAAGACAATATATTTAATCAGGATCTGGCAGATGCACAGAGTCAGGAAGATGATAGTGATTATGACAACAATGCTGATGAGTTTGGAAATGATACACCCTTCCTTGATGAGGGCGGTGGTTATAAGGAAACGCGCTTTGCTAATGAGAAGGCTCGGGATTTATTTCGGATGGTTAAAGGGAAGTTCGGAGTTGAAAAGGTGCAGCAAGCAGCTGCTGGTTTTCTGGTTACTGATGTAACTGCACCTGCGGATGTTTGATCACAGGTGTGGGCTAGCAGGAGCTGAAGAAGGCTCCGCAGGTGTGAGATTTGGCCAGCCAAGGAAAAGGGTCGCAGATGCGGATAGGGGGTCGCACCTACGAAGTCGCAGGTGCGGAATGTGAGTCGCAGGTGCGGAGTTAGTCCGTTTAATGGAAAGTCGCAGGTGCGGGAGCTTGGCCGCAGGTGCGAAACCCCTGGGCAGTATTAAAATAAACCCTCCGCGACTTAAACCCTTTTTACACCATTTTTGTACGGACAGAGAGCTTTGCAGGCGATTTTTGAAGAGGGAAATCAGTATTCTTCATAGAGGTAAGTATTTTGATCATTAAAGCTCGTTTATGGGTGATTATAGAACACAATCTCAACATTTAATTCATGAAAATTAGTAGAACTAGGATAGCCAACTGTCATATTTCTACGCATTTATTCAATTATAAAAGTTCATAATTTAATAATAGGCAGCAACCATAGCATAGAAATAATTTATTTAAATCTTTAGCGTCCCAATAATAGTCTAACAACTCTAAACAAAACCTCCCAGGACTGGAGTCAACATGGTCACGAGCATCTACGAAATAAAACTAACTATACTAATGTCTTAAATAAAGTCTAGTAATGAAATGCTAAAACTAAATAAGGAAGGGAAATGGAGAAGCTGTGGACGCTGGACAGCTACCTCGAAATCCCGTATCTGCTGCTAACGAATTGAGACAGCTACTGCTCCGGTCCGTCACCTGGATCTGTGCACAGAGGCACATGGAGTAATGGTGAGTACACCAACTCAGTAGTAATGTAAATAAATCACAGTTTGAGAATTTCAAAACACACAGTACAGATACACAAATTTAACAAAACCAGTAAAACACCAAGTCACCATGTATTATTCAACAAATAATAAGTTCGAAATCTGTTTCCAGAAATCCTTTGAAAAAAAGTGAAATATCAGTATATCTCAGTAAAATTCTCAGTAACACCAGTTTGAAAACGAAGTAAATCATAGTTCAAAAACTTAATAAAAATTCTTTATAAAACTGCCCCTCGGGCTAAAATCATTTATCGTAACCATTGCCCATCAGGCATCCTCACCATCACTCAATATCAGCCCATCAGGCATCCTCACAGTCACTCAGTGCCAGCCCATCATGCATCCTCACAGTCTCTCAGTATCAACCCATTATGCATCCTCACCATCACTCAATATCAGCCCATCAGACATCACTCATTAGGTACCTGAGCTCACTGGGGGTGTGTACAGACTCCGGAGGGCCTCCTACAGCGCAAGCGCTATAACAAGCCACATCATGGAATAAATCACCCACAATATAGGCCCGCAGCCTCACTCATATCATAGCATCCTCACAATATAGGCATGCAGCCTCACTCAGTCAGACACTCTCAATTTTCCTTTCAAGCCATAAAGATATCGGGTTCTCGACCCAAAACAGTGTTTCATTTTTCAATAAATAGTATCAAAATATGCTGAGTGTCAAAATAATTTATCAGGAAAAGACTCAGTGGAAAATCAAAACATATCAGTGAGGAAAAATATAGTAAACACAACCCCAAGGGGAAAACAGATCGGCACTAGGCCCCAAACCTGGCTTACATCCCAAATCATATCATAATAAAATAATACTAATTAAGCGTAGGCTTAAAAGTCGGTTTAGCAACTCAATAGTTGCCTAAATAAGGAAGATATTTCCAAAGTTCCAACCTTCTCATTTCAAAACCCGTGAAAGGGTGCATAGTCCGGGGTTTCATACTCTTAGGACAGGATTTAAAGACATTACTTACCTCAAAACTAACCCGGAAACTATTCCGCAACACGCTTGCCCCTTGTATCAACTTCCGAAGGCTCCAAATCTACCAAGTTCAGATTTTTATCATCAATTTATGCTTAAGGAATAAATTCCAATAAAAAAAATATCAAATTTAGCTCAAAAATCCGAATTTAGTCAAAACCCAATCCTCGGGCCCGCATCCCAAAACTCAGAAATTTTTATACAAAACTGTTCATCATCATATCACGAGTCCGTACATATAAAGAACACTAAAATCGGAGTTCATTTGACCCCTCAAACCAATCCCTAAAGGTCTCATAATCTCAAGCCCTAAACCCACCTTTTTCTACTGATTTTCATGAATTAAATGCTGAGATTGTGTTCTATAATCACCCATAAATGAGTTTTAATGATCAAAACACTTACCTCTATGAAGAACACTGATTTCCCTCTTCAAAAATCGTCCCCAAAGCTCTCTGTCCGTATAAAAATGGTGTAAAAAGGGTTTAAGTCGCGGATGGTTTATTTTAATACTGCCCAGGGGTTTCCGGACCTGCAGGACCGCACCTGCGGTTCCCTAACCGCACCTGCGACTTTCCATTAAACGGCCTAACTCAGCACCTGCGACTTCGCAGGTGCGGCCCCCTATCCGCATCTGCGACCCTTTTCCTTGACTGGACAAATCTCGCACCTGCAGAGCCTTCTTCCACTCCTGCGGGCCCGTACCTGTGATCAAACATCCCCAGGTGCGGTTACATTAGTAACCAGAAAACCAGCAATTGCTTGCTGCACGTTTTCAACTCCAAACTTCCCGTTAACCATCCGAAATAAATCCCGAGCCCCTCGGGACCCCAACCAAACATATTAACACATTACATTTGATCATTAAAGCTTAGTTTCACTCTCAAAACACCAAAACTAACATCAAAACACCAAAATTACATCGGATTCAAGCCTAAAAACTTTGAAATTTCTAAAATCCACCAATGATCGAAACTATCCAAAATAACTCCGATTGACCTGAAATTTTGCAGACACATCCAAAATGAAAGTATGAACCTGTTCCAACTGTCGGAATTTCATTCCGACCCCGATATCCTATTTTCCACTGCCGACCGAAAATCATCAAAACTAACTTTTGCTAATTCAAGCCTAATTCTACACCGGACATCACAAAAATTATTCTGAACACACTCCTAGGTCCCAAATCACATAACGAAGCTATCCTAGCCATAAAATCTGCATTCCGTGGTCGTTTCCCAATAAGTCAACTCTCAGTTGACTTTCCCATTTTAAGGCTATCTTTAAGGCCTAAATGACTGAACTCTCACTACAACCATTCGATTTCAAGCCTATAGACTCTAACACATCCATAACAGAATAACCAACCTATGACAAGTCAATAACAACAATTATAATGCAGGTTCTACGTAACGGCAGACCGGGTCGTTACTTTCTCCCCCTCTTAAACAAACATTCATCCTTGAACGGGTCTAGAAACATACCTCGAGTCTCAAACAAGTGGGGATATTTGCTCTGCATCTTCCGCTCGGTCTCCCAAGTATCCTTCTCCACTGGCTGACCTCCCCACTGCACCTTCACTGATGTTAGATCCTTAGACCTCAACTTCCTGACCTCGCGAGCTAAAATAGCTACTGACTCAACCTCATATGACATATTACCCTCGAGTTGAACTATGCTGAAGTCTAAGACATGAGACGGGTCCCCAATATATTTTCTGAGCATCGACACATGAAATACCAGATGAACACTCGATAGACTGGGTGGCAAGGCAAGTCTATAAGCCACCTCTCCAACCTTCTGAAGCACCTCAAAGGACCAATAAATCGTGGACTTAGATTTTCTCTCTTTCCGAACCTCATAACACCCTTCATGGGTGATACCTTCAGCAGTACCTTATCACCTTCCATAAAAGAAACATCCTGAACCTTTCGGTTCGCATAACTCTTCTGTCTAGACTGCGCCGTGCGAAGTCGCTCCTGAATCAACTTCACCTTCTCCAACGCATCCTGAATCAAA
>ML422202.1:28666-38881 GCA_005239525.1 Nicotiana knightiana | reverse complement strand
AACTGATCCCATGAACCACCAAAATCAATCACACAAGCCCGTAACATGTCCTCCAAAATTTGAATAGTCCGTTCCGACTGCCCGTCGATTTGCGGGTGAAATGCAGTGCTCAACTCTATATCAGTACCCATGCCTCTCTGCACGACCCTCCAAAACTGAGATGTGAACTGAGTACCTCTGTCAGAAATAATAGAAACCGGAACTCCATGCAATCGGACAATCTCCTTAATGTAAATACCAGCTAACCGCTCTGAAGTATAAGAAGTGCTGACAGGAATGAAGTGCGCGGACTTGGTCAATCTATCTACAATGACCCAAATAGCATCAAAACCCTTCGAAGTTCGTCGAAGCCCAACTACAAAGTCCATGGTAATCCGCTCCCACTTCCACTTCGGAATATCTAACCTCTGAAGTAATCCACCTGATCTCTGGTGCTCATACTTGACCTGCTGGCAGTTGAGACACCATTCTACATACTCAACAATATCTCTCTTCATCCGCCTCCACCAATACTGTTGTCTCAGATCCTGGTACATCTTTGCGGCACCCGGATGAATAGAATACCGTGAACTGTGAGCCTCTGCTAATATCAACTCTCGAATACCATCCACATTGGGCACGCAAATACTGCAATGCATCCTCATAACTCTGTCATCACCAATAGTCACATCTCGGGCATCACCCCGATGAACTCTATCCTGAAGAACTAACAAGTGGTGGTCATAATACTGTCGTGCCTTAATCTGATCAAATAAAGAAGTCCGGGAAGCCATGCTAGGTACCACCCATGGAGGGTCTGACAAATCCAATATCACCAACTGACCCATTAAATCCTGAACATCAAGTGCTAGCGGGGCCTCTACTGCTGCAAGGTAAGCTAGACTCCCCACACTCTCGGCTCTGCGAATCAAGGCATCGGCCACTACATTGGCCTTCCCCGGGTGATACAAAATAGTTAATTCATAGTCCTTAAGAAGCTCTAACCATCTCCTATGACACAAATTCAAGTCCTTCTGCCTTATTAGATACTGCAAGCTATGATTATCAGTGAAAATCTCACACTGTACCCCATACAAGTAATGCCGCCAAATCTTTAAGGCATGAACAATGGCAGCCAACTCAAGATCGTGCACTGGGTAATTCTTCTCGTGCACCTTCAACTATCTCGGTGCATAGGCAATCACCCTACCTCCATTCATCAACACCGCTCCCAAACCAACTCTAGAAGCATCACAATAGACTGTATAAGAACCCGAACCAGTAGGCAACACCAAAACTGGAGTTGTGGTAAATGTTGCCTTGAGCTTCTTAAAGCTCTCCTCACACTCGTTAGACCATCTGAATGGAGCACCCTTCTAGGTCAATCTAGTAAATGGTGAAGCAATAGAAGATAATCCCTCCAAAAAATGACGGTAATATCCCGCTAAACCAAGGAAACTTCAAATCTCCGTAGCTGAGGACGGTCTGGGCCAACTCTGCACCGCCTCAATCTTCTTCAGATCAACCTGAATACCCTCACTAGACACTATGTGCCCCAAGAAAGCTATTGAACCAAGCCAAAACTCACACTTGGAGAATTTTGCATAAAGCTTCTCCTCCTTCAATCTCGGTAACATAATCCTCAAGTGCTGAGCATGCTCTTCCTAGTTATGGGAATAAACCAGGATGTCATCAATGAACACAATGAAAAACGAATCAAGGTAAGGCTGAAACACGTTGTTCATCAATTGCATGAACGCGGCTGGGGCATTGGTCAACCCAAATTACATAACCAGAAATTCATAATGACCGTATCTGGTCCTGAAAGCATTCTTCAGAATGTCAGAATGTGAAAATCCCGAATCTTTAGCTGATGATACCCAGACCTTAAGTCAATCTTGGAGAACACCTTAGCTCCCTAAAGCTGATCAAATAAGTCATCAATATGAGGTAAAGGATACCGGTTCTTCACCGTAACCTTATTCAGTTGTCTATAATCAATACACATGCGCATGGAGCCTCTTTCTTTTTCACACACAACACTGGTGCACCCCAAGGTGACACACTAGGCCGAATGAACCCCTTATCTAGGAGTTCCTGAAGTTGTTCCTTCAATTCTTTCAACTCTGCTGGTGCCATACGATAAGGTGGAATAGAAATAGCCCGAGTGTCGGGCACCAGTCAATACCAAAATCAATATCCCTGTCAAGTGGCATGCCTGGCAGGTCTGCAGGAAATACGTCCGAAAAATCACGGACTACAGGAACAGAATCAACAGATGGAGTCTCACTACTAGCATCCGTCACAAAAGCAATATAAGATTCACATCCTTTCCCCACCATACGCTGGGCTTTCAAATAAGAAATCACTCTTCTAGGCACGTGCTCTATAGACCCATTCCACTCAACTCTCGGAACTCCGGGCATAGCCAGGGTCACGGTCTTAGCGTAACAATAAAGAATAGCATGACATGGGGATAACCAATCCATGCCCAAAATTACATCAAAATCGACCATACTGAGTAACATCAAGTCCATTCGGGTCTCCAGACCCCTAATAGATATAAGACATGACCGATACACACGGTCCACAACAATAGTATCGCCCACCGGAATCGAAACATGAATAGATGTAAATAAAGACTCACGGGGCATATTCAAAAAGTGGGAAAAATAAGAGGAAACATACGAGTACGTGGAACCAGGGTCAAATAAAGCCAAAGCATTAGTGTGACAAACTGAAATAGTACCTGTAATCACCGCATCGGATTCCATCGCATCAGGCCTAGACGGAAGTGCATAGATACATGGCTGGCCCCCATCTACTCGACCTCCCCCTCTAGGGCGGCCTCTAGCTGCCTGACCACCACCCCTAGCTTCCTGGGTAGGTGGTGAAGTGACTGGGGCTGAAGCCGAGGGCTGAACCCTTTGCTGAGATAAAATACTAGGACGACGGGTACACTGCCTCCACTCATGTCCGAACTCTCCACACTCATAACAACTACCTGGAGCTGGAGATGAAAACTGACGAGAACCTTTACCACCATGATAACCACCAGACGAACCTCGCATAGAATACCCTGATAAGATGATGCTGGGGCGGAGCTCTGAGCTGGAAGGGCACTAAAAGATGAACGCCCCTGATGAGAATTGCGAGGACCCTGCCCCGATGATACACCATTGTAAGCTGAGCGAGCTGGCTGTGGAGGTCTAAATAGACGACCTCTGCTAGGCTGAAATTTCCCTCTGGGAGGAGCACCACTAAAGCTACCTGATCCCCGAGGCCTCAAGCCTCCCTATCCTCACGCTCCTGCCTGCGAACCGACTCAATGTCCCGAGCTATATCGACAACCTGCTCAAATGTGGCTCCAGACACCCTCTCTCTGGTCATCAAAATTCGAAGCTGATACGTGAGACCATCCACAAATCTCCTGATACGCTCCCTGTTAGTGAGGACTAACTCCGAAGCATGTCTGGCCAACTTAGAAAACCTCATCTCGTACTTAGTAACTGACAACTCTCCCTGGCGCAGCTGCTCAAACTGCCTGCGCTGCTCCTCTCTGTGGGACTGAGGAACATATTTCTCCAAAAAAATTATGGAGAACTGCTGCCAGGTGAGCGGTGCTGAACCAACCAGCCTAAGCCTCTCGAATGTTTCCCACCAAGTAAAAGCATCACCCACAAATTGAAATGTAGCAAATGAGACCCCACTGGTCTCCAAAATACCCGCAGTACATATATCCTCTAGCACTTATCTAGAAACCCTTGGGCATCCTCGCCCTATGTACCGCTGAAAGTCGGAGGCTGAAGTCTGCTGAACCTCTCTAACCTGCATTGTGCTGATCATCCTCAAACATAGCAGGGACCACATAACCCCGAATCAGAGCAACTGGATGATCTGGGACTGCTCCCGGTGCCTGAATACCTCGTACAACTGGCTCAGGTGCCCGGGCAGCTGGAGTCTGATTGCCTCTCCCGGCCTGAGCTGCATTGGCGGTAGTGGTCATAGCCACTGCCTGAGCTAAACTGGAACACATTGTCAATATCTGAGCTAGGGTCCCCTGAAGACCCAGAATAACAATAGGCACAGCAGGTGCCTGAGCCTGTCCTGTTGGAGCACGTCGGTGGGAACCTGATCCTGAACGATAGGGGGATCTTGTGGAACTGTCCCGACTGCTGCACGGGTAGGTCCCCCAGCTCTACCACAGCCCTGACCCTTGTGCGTCTGGATGGTGCCTGGTCACCCTGATCGGTATTGCGTGTCCTCGCCATCTGTGAGAGAATGAAACAACATAAGTTTAGATTTCAAGAATCAATAGATTGGCACGAAAGAGTTCAAAAAGATATAGATGTTTCCTAAGAGTTTTGCAGCCTCTCGAAGATAAGTACATACGTCTCCATACCAATCCGCAAGACCCTACTGAACCTGCTCATGACCGTTGAGTCCTATATAACCTAGAGCTCTGATACCAACTTGTCACGACCCCAAATCCTAACAGGTCATGATGGCGCCTATCGTGGAACTAGGCTAGCCAACCATCACATTACTATGCATTTATTCAATTAAAAAAGTTCACAATTTAATAATAGGCAGCAACCATAGCATAGAAATAATTTATTTAAGTCTTTAGCGTCCCAATAATAGTCTAACAACTCTAAAAAAACCTCCCAAGACTGGAGTCAACATGGTCACGAGCATCTACGAAATAAAAATAACTCTACTAATGTCTTAAATAAAGTCTAGGAATGAAATGCTAAAACTAAATAAGGAAGGGAAATGGAGAAGCTGTGGACGCTTGACAGCTACCTCGAAATCCCATATCTGCTGCTACCAAACTGAGACAGCTATTGCTCCGGGCCGTCACCTGAATCTGTGCACAGAGGAACATGGAGTAATGGTGAGTGTGCCAACTCAGTAGTAATGTAAATAAATCACAGTCTGAGAATTTCAAAACACACAGTACAGATACATAATTTCACAAAACCAGTAAAACACCAAGTCACCATGTAGTATTCAACAAATAATAAGTTCAAAATCAGTTTCCAGAAATCCTTTGAAAATAAGTGAAATATCAGTATATCTTAGTGAAATTCTCAGTAACACCAGTTTGAAAACGAAGTAAATCATAGTTCAAAAACTTAGTAAAAATTCTTCATAAAACTGCCCCTCGGGCTAAAATCATTTATCGTAACCATTGCCCATCAGGCATCCTCACCATCACTCAATATTAGCCCATCAGGCATCCTCATAGTCACTCAGTATTATCCATCAGGCATCCTCACCATCATTCAATATCAGCCCATCGGGCATCACTCATAGGTACCTGCGCTCACTGGCGGTGTGTACAGACTCCGGAGGGGATCCTACAGCCCAAGCGCTATAACAAGCCACATCATGGCATAAATCACTCACAATATTGGCCCGCAGCCTCACTCATATCATAGCATCCTCACAATATAGGCCCGCAGCCTCACTCAGTCATACACTCTTAATTCCCTTCTGGCCATAAACATATCGGGTTCTCGACCCAAAATAGTGTTTCATTTTTCAATAAATAGTATCAAAATATGCTGAGTGTCAAAATAATTTATCAGGAAAATACTGAATGGAAATCATAACATATCAGTAAGGAAAAATATAGTAAACACAACCCACAAGGGAAAAATAGATAGGCACTAGGCCCCAAATACGGCTTACAGCCCAAATCATATCATAATAAAATAATACTAATTAAACATAGGCTTAAAATTCGGTTTAGCAACTCAATAGTCTCCTAAATAAGGAAGATATTTCCAAAGTTCCAACCTTCTCATTTCAAAACCCGTGAAAGGGTGCATAGTCCGAGGTTTCATACCCTCAGGACAGGATTTAAAGACATTACTTACCTCAAAACTAGCCCGAAAACTATTCCGCAACACGCTTTCCCCTCGTATTACCTTCCAAAGGCTCCAAATCTACCAAGTTCAGATTTTTATCATCAATTTATGCTTAAGGAATAAATTCCAATCGAAAAATATCAAATTTAGCTCAAAAACCCGAATTTAATCACAACCCGATCCCCGGGCCCGCATATCAAAACTCAGAAATTTTAATACAAAGATGTTCTTCATTATCTCATGAGTCCGTACATATAAAGAACACTAAAATCGGAGTTCGTTTGACCCCTCAAACCAATCCCTAAAGGTCTCATAATCTCAAGCCCTAAATCCACCTTTTTCTACTGATTTTCATGAATTAAATGCTGAGGTTGTGTTCTATAATCACCCATAAACGAGTTTTAATGATCAAAACACTTACCTCTATGAAGAACACTGATTACTCTCTTCAAAAATCGCACCCAAAGCTCTCTGTCCGTACAAAAATGGTGTAAAAAGGGTTTAAGTCGCGGAGGGTTTATTTTAATACTGCCCAGGGGTTTCCGCACCTGCGGCCAAGCTCCTGTACCTGCGGGACCGCACATGCGGTCCCCTAATCGCACATGCGACTTTCCATAATGGCCAAGTCTGCGACCCTTTTCCTTGGCTGGACAAATCTCGCACATGCGGAGCCTTCTTCCGCACCTGCGATCAAACATCTGCAGGTGCGGTTACATCAGTAACCAGAAAACCAGCAGCTGCTTGCTGCACCTTTTCAACTCCGAACTTCTCGTTAACCATCCGAAATAAATCCCGAGCCCCTCGGTACCCCAACCAAACATACTAACACATTACATTTGATCATTCAAGCTTAGTTGCACTCGCAAAACACCAAAACTAGCATCAAAACACCAAAATTACATCGGATTCAAGCCTAAGAACTTTGAAAGTTCTAAAATCCACTAATGATGCCGAATCTATCCAAAACAACTCCGATTGACCTGAAATATTGCAGCCACATCCAAAATGACATTATGAACCTGTTCCAACTGTCGGAATTCCATTCCTACCCCGATATCCTATTTCCAGTGCCGACCAGAAGTCATCAAAACTAACTTTCGCCAGTTCAAGCCTAATTCTACACCGGACATCACAAAAACTATTATAAACATACTCTTAAGTCTCAAATCACCTAACAAAGCTATCTGAGCCATAAAATCTGCATTACGAGGCTGTTTCCCTACAAGCATGTTGACTCTAACACATCCATAACAGAATAACCAACCTATGACAATCAATAACAGCAATTATAATGCAGGTTCTACGTAACGACAGACCGGGTCGTTACAGAGAATGAGCAACCTGATTTGCCGAGGGACCATGATGCCACCAATGAGCATGCTCCATATGTGCAAACTCCACCTCCCGTTAGACCCAGAGTGTACGAGTCCCATGTGCCTTTCATTCAAGGGCGATTCCCTATCTTTATCAGTTGCCTAATATGCCGGATGTGGATTCCCTCACAATGGATCTGGATGATATTCATACAACAATGTGGGATGAATCTAGACCAATGGTGCTGTCAAATAATATGCTTTTTTGCTAATAAAGCTCGTCCAAATGTAAATCATAAAAGAGTGTCGTGAGATGAGGTTCATGAGTCATCTCCGGAAGTATATAAGGTTATTTGTTGTATATGGTTTTAAGGTTGTAGATGGATGTTGCGTGCGATAAAGTTGAAAACAAATATGTGGATTGTGGGGAATTACATTGGCACCCACACTTGTGATATAGACACATTCAATAGGAATCATTTTAACCTGAATGTTGACTTGATTTCTTTTGTATTGATTCCACACATTGAATTGTCCATAAGGTACAAGATTAAAGAGTGTATAACATATGTCAACCAAATATATGGTTGTACCATTACTAAAAGAAAGGCATTTCTCGTGCGTATACATGTGTTTGAGATTGTTTATAGTAATTGGGATAAGTCATTTGCCGCTCTACCTAGGTACATGGTTGCTTTGCAAAACTTTAACCCCAGGACTGTTGTTGAATGGAAGCTTGAGCAGAGTTCTGGAATACCATAATTCATATTCAAAAATATGAGCATTTAAACTAACCATTGATGGTTTTTTGCATTGTCGGCCGGGTAATCTCCATAGACGGCACGGCACGTATGTATATGGAAAGTATGATATTAAGAAGTTGATCGTTGTTGCAGTAGATGCTAATGGAAGCATATTTTCCCTCGCATTTTCTATTTATGCCAATAAAAGTAAAGAGATTTGGACATGGTTTTTGAACCACTTGAAGGAGCATATTGTCAGGCAGCATTCTGATATTTGTCTAATATCTGACTAGTATGGTGGTCATTAAGTTCTGTACAGACTTTGGATACATGGAAAGAACCGTATTCCGACCACTATTACTATGTTACAATTGATGGCCAACTTTCAGTGGGCTCATCCGAATAAGAGCTTACATGATTTAATGTGGATGGCTGCAACAGATCATCAAAAGTGTAAATTCAGGAGGTGAATGTAATTTCTTAGGTAGGAAGACCCAGAAGCTTATTGTTGGTTGATGTGACATGAGCTTGATAAATGGACTTTTCATAAGGATGGTGGTAGAAGATGGGGAATTTTGACTACAAACGTGTCAGAGTCTTTCGACGGGTTGTTGAAGTCTGCCCGTGGATTGCTTGTCATTTCCATGGTGCGGATGTCATTTAAGTAGATGGCAAATAGGTTTGTTGAAAGATCTCGAAGTGCATCGTCTGTATTGGTAAAAAAGAGTTTCACACGTAAGACAGCTTTTGACAACTCAGCCAGCTACGTAGACACAGGAAAACGCGACAGCGAGGCGTGACTCCTTGAAGAGATACGGTACAAAGAGGCACGGTCCAGTAAACCCACGAACTAATCAGCCACGGGAAACTCAACTTGATCAAAATGGGAGAGAGGCACGGTCAGAATGAATCTAGACAAAGCTACGAGTAGATTCAGGGACCCACAATTGATTACTCGAACGTTATGTAACTGAATCCCAATTACCGTTATCCTTTGTAACGCCTCATTAATGTCATAATTAGTCATTAATGAGTAACCATAGCAAGAGTCGTACGTTGTAATAATCTCCTATATAAGGGAGGGGAATACAGCTTGTAAAGGCATCTGATTCTCGAATACAATCAACATCGATCTTTTATTTCTGCAATATTGTCTATTATTCATTTTTCCCATTATCTTGATTATCAGTTACCCGTATTCATCTTAAAAATAAGCTTTAGTCAAAGGGTCTAATTCTTTGGTTAAACAAATTGGTTCTGTTACCGGGAATCTGATAATCTTTGTTTATTTTCCAAGTAATATCCTTTGAATTATGTCAAACCCCAACAACGACAACCAGCAAAGAAGTGGAACCCCAGTTCCATCGCCTTCAGGAACCCCACGTGAAAAGAAAATGATTGCAGAGTATGTGAGCCAAGCTTTGCAAGAATTTGCGAGAGGATTACCGGCAGCATTGCCTACACCACCGACGCCACCTCCCAATAACACCATCACCTTGGAAATCCTCAATCTGGGTTGGCAAACTCAGGAAGAGGATATACTCCTAATGAATCTCTCGAAATGAGACCAGGTATATCTAATAACTCAGAATTACAAAATTTACTGCTAACCATGCAGAAACAGATGGAGGAGCAAAACGATCGCATCGAACAAATTCCCTATGTACCACCTGTCATCAAAGGCATCGATGTTGATAGATATTCTCAGCAACCTTGGAAGCCAAGTGCGGCACCTTTGCCTATACCCAAGAAGTTTAAAATGCCTGACGTTCCCAAATATGATGGAACAACTGACTCACGCGACAATGTGACCGCTTTCACTACTGGGGTAAAAAGCAACGACTTAATGAAACAAGAGATTGAATCAGTCCTTGTCAAAAAATTTGGGGAAACACTTACCAAAGGGGCTCTAACCTGGTATTCTCTTCTCCTTGAAAATTCTATTGACTCTTTTGCTGAGCTTGCAGATTCGTTTATAAAAGCACACTCTGGTGCACAAAAAGTTGAGAAGAGAATGGAAGACATATTCAAAATAAAACAAGGAGACACGGAACTACTCCGTGAGTTTGTAGACAGGTTTCAATGAGAAAGAATGCAGTTACCCAAGGTGCTTGATAATTGGGAAGCCATGGCATTTGCAAGTAACTTGAACGATAAGAGCTCAGAAGCCACCAAGTGACTTAAGGAGAATCTAAGAGAATTCCCTGCCACAACATGGAACGATGTATATAACAGGTACAGTACTAAATTCAGAATAGAAGAAGATATCATTGCTCGTTCGAGAGATGAAGATCATTCCAGATC
>ML422202.1:0-24311 GCA_005239525.1 Nicotiana knightiana | reverse complement strand
GAAGTAACGAACAAAGACAATACAATTGTCGTTCAACTATTTCATTCAATAATAGACCAGGACAGGAATGAGGTAACTTTCAACAACCTAACCTGGGACTGGAGAAACGAAATTCTTAATTTTTATGCAGAATGGCACCGTACCTGAAGACAGGAAAGCGGCTCAAGCACTACGCTGCAAAGCTGCACGGTACTTCTTTATTCGCAACTTACTTTATCGCAAAATGTTCGGAGGACCCCTATTTAAATGCCTTGGACCTAACCAAACGGAATTTGTGATGAAAGAAGTCCACGAAGGACACTGTGGAAATCACTCAGGGGCGATATCCTTAGTGAAAACACTAATCAGAGCAGGATACTATTGACCTAAGATAGAAGAAGAAGTTGAGAATTTCGTATCCAAATGTGACAGATGCCAAAGTTTTGACAATAACATGCCTCGACCAACAGAATTATTACATCCAATAATATCTCCATGTCTTTTCATGAAAGGGGTATAGACATAGTAGGACCTCTTCCCACAACTAAAGCACAGGTACGGTTTTTACTCGTATTAACCGATTATTTTACAAAATGGGTGAAGGTAGAAGCGTTCAAACAAGTGCGAGAAAAGGAAGTTAAAAGCTTCTTATGGCGAAACATAATATGCCGCTTTGGAATAGCAAAGGAAATCGTGTGTGATAATGGCCCACAATTCATAGGCTCACAAATCACAAAATTCTTCAAAAGTTGTCAAATCAAGCGGATCAATTCAACGTCGTACCACCCCATGGCTAATGGTCAAGCTGAGTCAACGAATAAGGTCATCATCAACAATCTAAAGAAGCGGCTGGATAAAGCCAAAGGAAACTGGCCTGATGAGTTACCAGCGGTGCTATGGGCATACAGAATTCAAAAATAGCGACGGGAGAAACTCTGTCCGCGCTCGTTTATGGCTTAGAAGCCTTAATACCTGTGGAAATTGGCGAACCGAGTATAAGGTTCTTGACAGCCATGAAAGGTAAAAATGAAGAAAAATTAAGGACCAACTTGGACCTGCTCGAATAACGGAGAGAAGCAGCATTGATACAGATGGCAGCTCAATAACAAATCATAGAGCATTATTACAACCGTAAAGCTCATCTCAGGTACTTTAAAATTGGGGACTTCGTCCTCAATAAAGTCTTTCAATCAACAAAAAAAGCAGGTGCAGGAAAGCTAAATCCAAATTGGGAAGGACCTTACAAAATCCGAGGTATAGCTGGGAAAGGCGCCTATGAGTTGGAAGCTATGGACGACAGAGTTCTACCAACAAGCTGGAACGTCATCCATCTAAATTAGTATTACTTCTAAAAGTAAAAGAATACCCCCCGTCAGGTATCACACTTTCGATTTTATTTTGAACATTTAAAAATTTTACTAACTATTTTAGATGATAGGCACAAAGCTAACCCATCACCAGATGATGATATTAGACCTGCAAAGACGCGAGGAGATAACACAATTCCCGGTCTAGGGTTACACTTTCTGATGGATGTTTTAAAAGGGTTAAGCAGTCATCATCTAAAAAATTATATACCTTCGAATCCGGAATGTTTTAAAAAAGGACCACAAGGAAGTAATAATCAAGTGCTCGAGATTTCATTCTTCAAAGCTCAAACACTTGGGGGACTATACAGTATGGAAGGTTAAGACGAAGCAAAGAAGATTATCAGAAAGTCAAAAGCTCGAGCCAAAAGACCCATCTACCCAATGAGACAAGTGACACGAGCAGAATCGAAACAAATCAAAAGAGCCATCCAAATACAAATCCTAATGCAAAAAGCAAAAACCTTCGAACATATTCAGGCTGAAAGGCAAAATGTTAGTCACGAGAAAGAAATGTACATCTTTTCAAAACTGTTGTAACAAAAACAGTTAGGGGTAAAAGATCATCATCAATATACTCATTCAAAAAATTGTTCTCGAATAAAACAGTTATGGATGAAAGATCTAAATCCTTGTATTTGTTCAAAAAATTGTTATCAAATAAAAATAGTTACGAATAAGAAAACATTTCCCTCCTACTTATTAGAAAATTGTTTTCAAAACAGTTGCGGGTAAAAATCCCAATCTTTATAAAAACTGTTACTAGTAAAAAATAGTTATTTCCTTGTATTAATATCGAAAAACTGTTACCTATGAAAAACAGTTACGAAATACAAGAGTATATCAAATCTGTTAAACAAAAA
Source organism: Nicotiana knightiana (assembly GCA_005239525.1). NCBI lineage: Eukaryota > Viridiplantae > Streptophyta > Magnoliopsida > Solanales > Solanaceae > Nicotiana > Nicotiana knightiana. The sequence goes on along the minus strand of ML422202.1, from coordinate 22,102 downwards.
CAGTTGCAAACATGAGTTTTAGACGATAACCAAACACATGTAAAATGTCATGGAAGTTCAAACAAAAAACTTTCCTTGGAAACATTCTTAAACATGTGTAAAATTCCTATCACTCTATTGCATTATCATGAAGTTGAGACGTCTTCTTCATGCCAATTATAAAGGGCCCTCTTCCATAAACTATGCCTATTACAAAAAGGCACACATTTAATATAACACCGTGCCTATTATAAAAAAGGTACGAGTAGTCTAAAGCATTCCACATGCAAAACTCGAAGGTAAAACTAAAACCTCAAAAAATAAAGCATGCAAAAGACTTAAAGAGTGAAACGGAAACTCAAAAAAAGTCGAACTAACATTTATATATTAAAACGGCTAAAACTAAGTATTAACTTATACTTAGCCGTATAAAATTTTTATATTTACATTGTGGTGCCCCTAAGTTGTCATTTGGGACTTAAAGGAAATCCAAATTTACCCCCGATGGGACTGGGGTAGTCACAAATTGATACAAAGAAAAAAAGGGATAAACCAACTAGATCTTTTCAAGAGAAGGGTTGACTTCAGTGGCAGAAGGAGCAGGAGCAACTGGGGATGAAGAGGCATAAGCGGCTGGAATCTCACCATCAGGTGAAGAGAGGTTATGACCCTGTTTAGCCTTCTCCTTGGCTTCCTTAGTTTTGGTTATTTCAGCACTAAGGTCAAAACCCTCTTGACTCATTTCCATTAATGTGTCAAGGCGAGAATTCATATACGCCCAGCTCACATCGACAAGAACCACCTCTTCCAAATCTTCATAATCTTTTGCCTCCACTTGAAGCTCAGGTCTCAACCCGTCCTTCTCCGCCTCCACAGCTTCATGAGCGGCCCTTAATGGAACAATCGACTCCTCTAAAGTTTGAGCTTTGTCTAAATCCCTTCGAAGATCTTCTTGAGTATGAGTGAGTGATTGCACGATCTCGCCTGAGTGTTCTTCCTTTTTCCCTAGCAAGTTCTTCAAGTCTCTAATCTCCTCTGGGGCACGGGACAACTGCTCTGTGAATGAAGACTCCAAAACACTCTTTTCTTTGTCATCTTGACTGCAAGAAGCCTGCTCCACTGCTAGTTCTGCTGCCACAAGTCTCATCTGTCGCTTCAAGGTACTTATTTCCTCTTCTACAGCGTCTATGTCAATCCTTAGGCTATCATACTGTGCTTTCCATTTATCAACTTTTGCCTGCAACTCTCTTGTCTCTTGGTCTGTGTTTGAAATCCTCTTCATAAGCTCCATGCCTATGAGGTTAATATACAAGAAATAAACCAGTCAGATATGATAAATTTCATATACGAGAGTGAAAGAGGATAACTTACACCAAACCTTCAAAGATATATGCACGACCTTATTGGCCCATGTAAGAGCACCGTGGCTAGCTAGCTTTGCTTTCTCAACGGGACCTATCAAAGGCTTGAGCCACACTTCAGGCTCACCCATCTTCTTGCAAAGGTTTCCCTCAACTGGAACCTCTATTACCACATGCCGCATCTCTCTGCTGGAAGACCCTACTTCCCTAATGGAAGGCATGGAAGCAGGCAGAGATGGAACAACAGGTACGCAAGGTTGAGGAGCTGGAGAAGCCACGGGTACAGAAGTAGGCACGAAAAGTTGAAGGCTTGAAGAAGTTACAGGCAAAGCAGCAGCAAAAGTTGAGATAGCCAAAGGAATAGAGGAAACAGCTTCTCTAAAAGAAAGCAGAAAAGACAGTAGCCAAAGGGACGTCGTCAGGAGCAAGATCAATACCATCACGAAAAGGGGAATGTGAAACATCATCAAAGACAGGGGGCTCAATCATATACACGAAAGGCAAGGTTGAGGCAGCAGGCTCATCGTCTAAAACCATTCGCCTTCTCCGTGGCATGTGCATAAAAGCACCATCTTCCTCTTCCTCTTTGGAACAAGACTCACTAATCTTCCTCTTCGAGGAAGATGAACCAAAAATAATTTCCTGGGCTTGAGCCAAGGACATCTTCGGGATAGAGGAAGCAGACACCCCACGAGTAGAGAATCCTATTAAAAATGGGGAAAAAGTTAAACGACAAAAAAAAAGACTATAAGGAAAGAAGCAAGAACAAAAGTTTCACTTACCGTGGGTATTTACTTGCCAACCATACCTCCCAGCGAGGTACTTCCAAGATCTCTCTTCTGAAGGAGCAACAGATAACAATTTTTCTACCCAATCACAAATACCGGAGACATTCTAGATAGTATTCATGATTGCTGAGAAAAGAAAAATAAGCAGATACGGTGTTAAATAAAACATCTCAAGTCAAAACAAGAAAAATTAAATACGAGCTAAAGCATACTCACGTGTGCAATTCCACTTCTCAGGGAAGGGAAGATTTTCTTCACCCACTAAACTAGCAGTGGGTACAGCAACATACCGGAGGTACCAACCCCTATCCTTATCGTCTCCAGGGGTTACCAACACTCTTTTGCTTCTAGCAGTCAAAGTAAAAATCCCTTCACGAAATAAGGTAGTGAGTATAGGTGAATAAGATGGTTGAAGGTAAAAGGAACCGAGGCTAAAGAAGCCAAACTCCTAAGGCATGCGACAACTCGCCACACAAGCGGGCCAACTTGTCTTAAGCAGATATTGAAAAAACGACAAAACTCAATTATAACTGGGTCAATGGGGGGGTTAAACCCTAAAGTTAAAGGATACGTATAAACAAAATAGTATCCCGTCTTGTAAGACGTTATTCTTTGATTACTATTTGGAATACAGACAGGAAAGTCAGATTTCCAAAAGCATTCCCTACGAACAAGGGAAATCGACCCTCAGTTATAAGGGTTGTATATTTTTCTATACTATCAAGAGAAGAAGATTGATCTACAAGAACTTGACTATCCCTAGCGAAAACAAACTCAGCAGGGACAATTTCATCGACTCCAGGTTCACGAAGGTGTTCGCCTCTACCTCTAGACAAAGACCGAGAAACCCTAAATCTCAGAGAAACTAGAGATCTAGTGGAAGGAGATGGAACTATCTGAGAAGAAGAAGAAGAAGAGCCCCTCGAAGGAGTGGATCCTAGACTTCTAAGTCTACCACCCCTCCGACTCCTAGTCGGAGCAGAAGAAGGCGCTAAACTTTCAATATCTATTACTCTTTGAGGTTGGTTTGAAGAAGAAATGTTTACAAAGGCAAAAAAGAAGCTCTTTACAAAAGACAAAGTTAGAAAAGTGTTTCGTGGAAGCAAAGAAAAGAAAACATGTATGTATACTCGAAGACAACCATTAAACATGAAGAAAAAGAAAAATAATGATAAAAAGTCATAATTGAAGATGTCACTTCGGGACTGGCACAGCCGCAAAAAGCCCTAAAAGGTGATGCAGAACCAATCCGAAAAAGGACACGTGGTATGAGCATTAAATGGAAATGAAAAACGACGCCTATGGTGCAGAGAAGGATATAATGATTCAAGGAAAAGCGGCGGCAAAATATTCCCTCCATAAATGAATATCCCCTTACCAAATATTAATCGTTAAATATATGGTAAGTGGGGGGACTATCTGTATTGGTAAAAAAGAGTTTCACACGTAAGCCAACTTTTGACAACTCAGCCTGTCACGTAAACACAGGAAAATGCAACAGTTGGACGTGACTCCTTGAAAAGATACGGTACAAAGAGGCACAGTTCAGTAAACCCATGAACTTATCAGCCACGGGAAACTCAACTTGATCAAAACGGGAGAGAGGCACGGTCAGAATGAATCTAGACAAAGCTACGAGCAGATTCAGGGACCCACAATTGATTACTCGAACGTTATGTAACTGAATCCCAATTACCGTTATCCTTTGTAACGCCTCATTAATGTCATAATTAGTCATTAATGAGTAACCATAGCAAGAGTCGTACGTTGTAAGACTCTCCTATATAAGGGAGGGGAATACAACTTGTAAAGGCATCTGATTCTCGAATACAATCAACATCGATCTTTTATTTCTACAATATTGTCTATTATTCATTTTTCCCATTATCTTGATTATCAGTAACCCGTATTAATCTTAAAAATAAGCTTTAGTCAAAGAGTCTAATTCTTTGGTTAAACATCGTCCTTGTTGGAAAGGGGTGTTCAATTTATTCCACAGCCGATGAAACAATTTAAGAAATATAGGAAGCGAGCACAGTGGCATACATGTTTGCAGTATTGCAACGAGTGAAATATTTTTGAAGTTCGCACTAGTCTGCATCAAAACCGCGAGAGTAATACCCACACCATCAATGAATCTAGAAGATTATGTTCGTGTGGGAATTGTCTGATCTATCACTTGCCATGCTCACATGCCATGAAGTCCTTTCAACATACAGTTTTTACGGCGACGAAGTACGTTGATAAAGAATATAGTGTTGTTGCATACATAAACACCTATAGTGGCCACTTGCAACCAGTGAATGCTAAGCATTATCGGCAGCTAGAACCATTTAAATTGGTGTGTAACAAGAATTATGTGTGTCACCGGCAAGTGCAAAAAAAGAACACAGATATGGAACCAAATGGATGTCGGTGATATAGTTTATGCGCGTAAATGTGGTATATGTTCCCAAACAGGACACGATCGCTGTAAATGTCCTTCAGTTGGTTTGGGAAGCGGTGGTAATTCAGCTCCCGGTGGTAGTTCATCCAATGTGCCCAATTTTTAAGGATAAACTTAGTGCTTTGTTGCAGAATTTTGTTGTACAAATGTTTGTAATAATGTTTTATGCAATATTTATGAAATAAAATTAAACTCCCAATAGGCTTAAATCTAATTGACATTTGTCATTGAAGATTCAATACAATAATTAAAAATAACTTTAACACATAAATAACGATTTTTGTTCCCATTATTGTTATTGTTTGGCACTATTTCATTGCCATTGTCTTCATCATCTTCGTCAACATCTTTTACGCATCCGTCCGTACCGAGGGCATCATAATCTAGGCTGTAGTTGACACATATTTCTTGTATTTCATCGCTATCATCAATAAGACTACTTGCTTGATTTCTACAACAATATGGGACTCGTACGTCCAACATCTGCAGTAGAAACTTAGGTAGTCCCTCCCACTCGACAGCTGTTGAAAATATAGGATAATCAATATCTCTATGTATTTTTTTATTTTCTAATAAATCTCAATACTTATCCTCCGTTCTTTCAGGTAGTTAAGATCATCTAGTGCATGATGAATGACTAATGTCTTTTCCATCTCTAAAGTCCCCTTCATCCAATACCGAATCACTTCTTGTTCATCTTTGTGTGTGTTTGTTTGGAAGGTTGCAGGCAGTGTTTGTGGTACAACTAGCACATGCCAATGTCATAGTACTTCATAATCACACCTTTTTGAGTAAAGAGGAGCCCATTATAGTTTTTCACCCCAAATTTACATACCTTCAAGCTTTGTAGAATGCGGTTCCCCCTCAATAATGTGCTTTGCAACTTTGAGATCATGGTGTATATTTATAGACTTATTTTTCAAGGGACGTAGAACACCATACCACTTGTCATCCACCAAATTAATATAGCAACCTAGCATGTTTTTAAGGTAGGGATCGAATATGTTACGACGCATTCCATGTGTATCTGTTGAACTACCTTCACCTTTTTGCCTCTTCTTAAACCACTTATTAAATGTTAGTGGCATTTCAAAAATGGATGTTGTAATGGTTCTTGAAATGGGTTTTGAATACTAGAATATTAGTTCATCTTAAAAAGAACTAAACTGCACGAACTTGTACGCGAAACATAGAGCATCACCAATATGCGTTATATGTATTGTCATGTCGACCTGTAAAAGTTGTCGACTTGAAAAAGCCGCGCTGACTTGTACTGTAAAGAATCATTAGCATGCAAAACGTAGCGCATCACCAATATGTGTTATGTGTATTGTCATGCCGACCTGAAAGAGCTGCCGACTTGAAAAAGTTGCACCAACTTGTATCGTAAAAAATCATTAGCACGCGAAACGTAGCGTATCACCAATATACGTGATGTGTATTGTCATGTCGACCTGAAAAAACTGTGAACCTGAAAAAGCTTCACCGACTTGTACTGTAAAGAATCATTAGCACGCGAAATGTACCGCATCACTAATATGCATTATGTAACCTAAAATCACTCTTAGCTACCTATAAAAATCCCACGTATTTTGCATTATTATTTGCGGCGTAACCAAATGAAGAAAACAACTTTCCATAAATTCAAGTTCGAGCATTACGACATGCATGGACGCAATAACGTACCAAGGTGTTACTGTGGTAAACGTGTGATTTTGAATCCATATTGGTCACAATCTAGGACACAGACTTTGGATGTTTAAACAAGTTGTAAGTTATTATTATTGAAATTTATGTTGGTTAATAGATTATTTATAACACGTTAGTTAATAGTATTTTGTTGACATCCCCATTTCTAGGACGAAAACCAATGTGGTTTTGAAGAGATATGATGAACCCATTAACCAGGAATACTACAAATATTGTTTGTTAAACATTTGGAATCTGACCGCTGAGTACGAACTTCGGATCTTGAAACTTAAAGAACAACTTGCGTCAGTGAAGGAGAAACTAAAATAGGCAGAAGAAGAAAATAATCAGTTGGAAGAAAAATTTCAGCGGTTGAAGCATAGAATAATGGGTGATAGTGACCAAACAAACACATGGATTCGTTAAGTGTATTTTTTATTATTATGTTGTACGTGTCATGTATTATTTATAATTTTTAACGAATTTAAATTTATGTCAATCTCTCTTATTTTTTTATGTTCTAGTTTTAAACTAATAAATAACCCGAAAAATAAAAATACATGCACAAATTAAGTAAAACATCAATACTTTTACTATTAGATATTTAATGTCATATATACAACTCAAAAAACATATCAATGAATCCTACAACCTATATTCTTTAAAGCATTGGTTGGTCTGAGGCGCATACCATCCCGTCCGGCTATGCTATCTGGATCATCCTCATCATGTCGCCTCTTTATCGGAGGATGTGCTGCAACATAATCGTCAGTAAGGCTGGTAGGCTCAGTAGAAGCGGTTGTTAGGCCATCAGTAACCTACAAAATAATAAGATATTTTAGAATATTAAATATAAAATACTAACGTATGTTTTAGAAAATACATTTAATGGTCATACCATGGTCCCGGAGGGCTCCTGGATAAGATCATTTATCGCTAGCAAGCGAGTATCGCACAATGTGGACTCCGAGATGGTTGGTGAAGAAATCTTTAAAAAAAATATAAACACTTTAGATATTACTCACTAATTTATAAGGTAAAAACAATTTGAAATAATAGTAATACAAACAAACCTGCGCCTGAGTAGCCACACAATGCTTTGTGGGAAATCTGAGGTGCACTGGAGTAGATGAAGGTTGTGACTTCTCGACCCGATATGATGTTTCCCTATTTGTTCCTGAAATATCCTCAGTAACCCTCGATGATGAAACATAACTCAATCGTCGCCCACTATGCACCTCTCATATCGGACGATCCTCAGCAACCTTCGATGGCTCTAGATGATCAGGAAAGTACTGGTCCCAATCATGCTACGTAATGGTGGTGCCCCCGATCAACACAGGAGATGACTGGGTCAATTGTGAAGTCCTTGGTGACAGTTGAAGGCTGAATGCCGGCATATTATAAGGAGCATCGTATGTCTCAGGGTAGTCACCCGTCTGATCATCTCTAATATCCTCCACGATTGCCTCAAACTTGTCGACCATTTCATCGAAAGATTCTATGAAGCGGACTTGTAGCTATGAATACCATGTTAATGCCCCTCCGTAAGGGTTTTGGAAAACTTCTTTTGCAGGATAGAGGAAACTTGTTCCTTGGCAAGGTCGTTGCCTTTCACGCCGGTGATGTAATGAGTCACATGATCCTAAGGATCGGCTCGTTCCATTGTATATCCTGAGGTAAGGTGACATTATGAAGGTCTTTAGTATGGCATGTAGGGCTGCATCATCACTATACGGCTTCTCTACAAACTTGCCGGCGTCCCTTTTTGGCAACAACTTAGAAGCGCCCGATATCTTATCAACTCGTTCTTGGTGTTCTTTCATCTAGTCATGGAGTGTTTTGTTTTCATTCTCCATTTATTCCATTCTCTTTAGAACGACAGCGAGGGTGTTGTCACATGTACTATCAGTAATATTGTGAGTTATACCTGTCGTCGGAGGGTTTGGTCGGTTGCATTATTCGTTTGTTTGTTGTATCATGCAAGATCTTGTGGTTTTTATAGTCATGCCTGGAGCAGGTTTCTTGAGGACGCTCACTAGCGTGTCGGTCAACCATGCTTCGAGGAGTTTTTTCACAGCCGAGGCATCCTTTCTTCTGTAGACGTGGAGGCTCCTTTTCCACTAGGTTTTGTTATGCTGAAGGGTGGGTGAGGCGACCTCTCGCGCCTAGGGGACGCGTTGGGCATCACGCCCCCTACGGTTTCACATCTTTCCTTGATAACATTCATGAGGTTGCTAGGGAAATCACTTGCTATTTGGTCCTTTCTCCTTGGTTACATGCCATACAGGGTGTTGTACGCACAAAGAAAGGAGATCTCGGGGTTTTTGATGTTAGTGACTTGCGTTAATTGTAGATCTAAAGGAAACAAAAATTTAACTAAGAAGTTCCCACAGACGGCGCCAAATTGTTTGACAAAAAAAATATAGATCTTGGTTCAACTAATTAAATTTATATAAATGAGGGTTAATCTTAGTTAACAATAATATCCCAAAGATGGAGTTCTCAAAAGCGCAATAAATACTACGTAGGTATATTTTAGTAGCAGCGGTAACACACAACCAATATTCAATGAGTCAAAAGAATAATGTAGCATTAAATGTGGGTAAGCAACAATAAATGACATTTAAGTAAATATAATGAATGGGTCACCCAAGAAAGGATGGAATCAACGAATGTTCTGTCCGACAATGATGAGTGATGGACAATCCATTGAACATCTGAGTTATTTTCGGATCCAGTGAAAAAGTGTAGATAAGAATCTTAGTGAAAAAATTATGTTTGTATATTTGCAATGAGATATGATTCTCTCCTTTTAAGTCAAAATGTATTTTACAAATGAATATCACATGTCCCCTATCATTGTATCTCTTTCTATTTATAGGGAACATATTCCTAAAAATCATAACAATGTAAGTGCAGGGAATATCCACTTGTAATGACCTGACTGGTCGTTTTGAGCATTTGCACTTTGCTCGCTAGTTTGATGGCATGAGTATCTCCGTATAATATATTATGACTTGTGTGAATCGTCAGTTTTGGTTTCAGGTTACTTGGAGTTTTAATGGTTCCGTTAGGCCCGAAAGGTGATTTTGGACTTGGGCGTATGCCCGAATTTGCATTTGAATGTTTCTAGAAGGTTCCAATGCTAATTCGCGAAAGTTGGAAATTTGAAGGTTTGGAAAGTTCATAAGTTTGACCAAGCATCGACTTTGATGATATCGGATTCGGATTGTGGTTCCGGGAATCATAATAGCTTTGTTATGTCATTTGGGTCTTGTATGCAAAATTTGAGTTTATTTCGAGTTGATTTCATATGTTTCGGCGTGCGTTTTGAAAGTTGAAGATTCGAAGTTCATTAAGTTTGATTTGAGGTATGATTAGTCGTTTCGATGTTGTTATTCATGCTTTGATGCTTCGAGTAAGTTCGTATTGTGTTTTAGGAATTGTTGGTACATTTGGACGGGGTCCTGAGTGGCTCGAGTATGTTTGGGTGTGAGTTTTGAGCAACTCCGGGCATTTACGGCACTCTGATGTTGTTATGGTACCTCTGGAAGTGCGGAGGAACATTTTGGTGTATGAGGCAAAGCCTCAAGTGCAGACCTGGGAGGAAAAGTGCAGACCGCATAATTCTTCTTGTGCCCGCAGAGCAGAGATTCTGCAGGTTCGATTGTCTGAATTCGGAAGCTTATATCTTTTAATCTATAAGGAATTTGGTGATAACCCAAAAAAAAAAGTTATAGCCCTTTGTTAGTTTCCAGAAAGGTAAAGCAATCATCATTTGGACATTTTTACATAAAGTTATGGAAAATTTACTAAAGCCTGATAGTGCAGTCACTATGGAAGTGCGACCGCGGGACCTGAGATGTGCGGCCGCACAAAACTATGTGCGGTCAGCACAATGAGAGGTCAGATTTTGTAGTATATAAATGAGGTTAGAGTATTATTTCACATTTGGAATTTGGGAGCTCGGTTTGGGACGATTTTTCGTGAATTTTTCAAGAATTCATCAGGGTAAGTGATTCCAACTCGAATTTGGTTAATATACATGAATATATCATTATTTTCATCATTTAATTAGTATTTTGAGATGAAAATGGGGGTTTTTTACCTAAAATTTTATAATGTGAATTTTTGAGTTTTGAACATCGATTCGTAGTCGTATTTGAGTGAAACTAGTATGGTTGGACTCGTAACTGAATGGGTTGTTGGATTTTATGAGTTTTGTCAGGTTCCGAGGCGCGGGCTCGGGTTGGACTTTTTGGTCATTTTTTGGCTTTTGATTAAGAATTCTATCTTTATGGTTTGGAATTATTTCCTTGGGCTTATTTGATGTATTCGAGTTGCTCTTCACTAGTTTCGAGCCGTTCGAAGGTCGGTACACGTGAGATGACATTTTTGAAGCATCGTTTGGCCTACTCGGTATTGAATTTGGCTTGTTCTAGGTAAGTAACACTTATAAACTTAGCGGTGAGGGTATGAAACCCTGAATTACGTGTTATGTGATTGATATTGAGGTGACACACATGCTAGGTGACGGGCCTATGGGCGTGCACTGTGTGAATTGTGACTCCGTTATTTCTGTGGTACTATGTAGTTACCCGATCTTACCTGTTACCATAAAATTTCTACGTAATTGATCTATTGAGATGTGATCCGTGCTAGATTTCATGTCTAGGATACATGTTTATCCTTTTGGGATCCACTGAGGTCATTTCTGTTGTTGAGCTATCTGCTTTCATTGCATTACATACTCAGCCATACACATTTATATGCATATCATATCTCAATCTATGTTACTATTTATTGATATATCACATCATTAATATTGGGATGATATTTCATGACATTGAAATCCCGAGAGACCGGAGAGATTTATGACTGGCTGTGGCCAAGGGCTTGATGGTGAGGATGTTTATGGGATCGGGCTGCATGTCGCAACATGTTTTACTGCTTTACGCCATGATTGGCTGGTTATGGGTCTTGGGATGAAGGAGCCCCTCCGGAGTCTGTGCATACCCCAAGTGAGCGCAAGTACCCACTGAGTGCGAGTGCGAGTGCGAGTGATTGGGAGGATTGAGTGACTGTTAGGACTGAGTAAGTGGGAGGACTGGGTGAATTGATACTCTGAGAGTATGCATATGGTTTTATCACTGAGTTGCATCGCATTTGATATATACACTTGACATACAGGCATAGATATGTATTTTCCTCATGATGTACAGTATCACGTCATTCATGACTTTTCACACATATTGACATATGGGCATAGTGATATATGTTACACTGGATATCTGGAAAGAAAAATGGAACATCTTATTTATTGTTGAAAGGACTTTTGGGAAAAATTATTATTTTTTAAACTTACTCATATTTTCGACGATTTCGGTAAAGGATTTGGGTTTTCGCTGAGATACTTGGAAGGCAGAACTATTTTTCGGGAAACTATGAATAAGCTGAGGATTTCATCTCTGAATATCTTCCTTTATTACTTGCTTTACGTTGTTATGAACTGTTGTTGGCTATTGGTGTTGGACCCGACTTTTGTTCTAGCTCGTCACTACTTTCAACCTAAGGTTAGGTTTGTTACTTATTGAGTACATGGTGCCAATTGTACTCATACTACACTTCCTACACCTTGTGTGCAGATGTTGGTTGTTGATGTTGTTGTGTTCGGTGGGAGCTGGATTTGAATATGTACATGCATTCCGGTTGCTGTCTCTTGTTCATGGTAGCGTTAGATTTATAAAAACTCTATTTATGTACTTCTCAAATGGATGATGTATTTACTTCATACGAGCTTTGTAGACTCTATTCTTGGAAGCTCGTAATTTGTACTACCAGTTCTTGGGGAATGCATAAGATTCAGTTAACTTTTCTATTTAATTGTTTTATTGATTTCATTGGAATTGAATAGTTGTTAGTTGGCTTACCTAGCGGTTGGGTTAGGTGTCATCACGACTAGTTGGATTTTGGGTCGTGACACCACTAGAATACTCCATTTTTTGTCCTATCTTGAAACTAACCGTTATAACTTTGTCAAGGATGCTCAAGCTCGGCCTCGATGACAACTCCTCGACTCCAGTCTTTGCTGACTCTTCGACCATGGCCTTCGTTGATGATTAGGTTACTTCGACACGTGTTATCCCAGGAATATTTTACTACTACCATTTCGACTAACAATGGATTTTGACCCATACAGATTTAAACTTTGAGAACGAAAAGTTTCTTGATAGAAAATTTTACCGCTTTTGTAGATTTATATATGGTGCTTTTGCCAATTTAGATTAGTTCCATGAGTAGATTTTGAATGTCAAATGGTTAAAAAAATCCTATAATTTAATATATACGATTCTTTTCTCTACTCTAATTCACTTATTTTTTCTTAATCAATTAATTTCAAAAGACTTGCAAAGCAGTGTCGTCACGACCCAAAATCCATTAAGGTCGTGATGGCGCCAGACCCCATTGTCAGGCAAGCCAACACTTAATAAATAAATTAAATCTTTACTTTAAAATTCTTGAAGTCATTCCTTTTACATTTTCTTAAATTATAATTAGCGAACTTCCACTGAGTAAACAATAATATCTTAAAAATTTTGAATAGAGAATAAATCCCATGATTTTCCAAAACCCGTTGTCACAAGTACATGAGCAAATTTTCTAGGAATTATACATTGTACTACAATACTTGTCCGGAATACAAACTGGACAAGAAATTCAAAATAAATACAATACATATGAGGAAGACTATGCATGTTGCGGGTTGTCTCCAGATGGTGCAGCTCGTCTAAGTCTCCAAGTCATCCACACCACCACGTCAAACAGAGCCACTAGCTATGAATGTACCTATGCAATAAAAATGCACAACAAGTGTAGCATGAGTACGAAAACAACATGTACTCAGTGAGTATCCCGCCTGACCTCGAAGAGGTAGTGACGAGTGGTCAAATTTGACACTTGCTAGAGGTCAATTTAGTATAATCAAGGGTGACTCTAAGCGTGGATATCATAAGCAAGTAAAAAAGTAGCGACAATAAATATCAACTTCTTTCAAGTTTAACATTTTAAAATCCTCATCATTTCAGTTGACAATATAAAATTTACAGGCCAACAATCAGGTAAAAATCACAGCAAATACGCAGTAATATCATGCGTAAGCAATACCGAGGGTCGAACAACCCGAACCAACATAAATATAAATTGTGCACTGCCGAGGGGTCGAACGGCTCGAACCGTAGATGCGTATATTAACCCGTCGTGGCATACGGCCCGCTCCCATGAGAGTAGTGGAAGAAATCACCCTGCTCGCGGAATATAAATTGCGAAGCGGTCACACACAGTCATGCACATTCCAACAATCCACCCCGACTACATCGGGAAAATCAAGTACTCAAGTAAATGACAATTTCTCTTTTAAGGGTCATGAAAATAGTATTTAAATCTTTTCCAGAAATTCATTTGCCAAGTTCGATAAGGTTAAAATATTTTAATTTCATCAGTAAGATTACAAGTACGGAAAATAGAACATGTTTTTGGGTCCTAGACTACCCGGACATAAACATAATAGTAGCTACGCACAAACTCTTGTCACTTCGTGCGTACGTAGCCCCCACAAATAGTAGCACATATTAAATTACTTCACCTATGGGGATAATTCCCCCTCACAAGGTTAGAAAGGAGACTTACCTCGCTCCGAAGATTTATAGTCGGCTTCCAAGCCTGTCCGATGACTCAAATTGATGCACAACGCCCCAAACTAGCCAATAATTACGCAAATCCATTAATATATGCTCAAATATCCATTAGAATCCAATTTATAACAATTCTTAACCCATATCGAAAAGTAGAAAAAAATCACCCTCAGACCCGCGTGCCCGGATTTCAAAAAATTTCGAAGATAAACATTACCCATAACCTCACGAACTCAAATATATAATTTATTCCAAATATCATGCTATATCATGGTCAAAATCTAAAAATACTAATTTCTAGGTTTTCTACCAAAACCCCAAGTTTTCACTAATTTCCCATGAATTTCCATGTTAAAATATATATATAATCCAAGTATTTAACTTGAAATAGTTGGGAATCACTTACCTTGACATAGATGATGAAGATGGAGCTCCAAAATCGCCCATAGGTCGTCTCCCATTGAGGAAATGAGATGAAATGAGCCTAACCCATTTTTTGCAAACTTAAACACTGACAGGCAAGTCTTCTTCGCGTTCGCGGGCCTACCCTCGCGTTCGCGAAGAACAAAAAATCTCGAAAGGAAATTCCTCTTCTTTATCTTCCCGGACACCCTGTAGTGTACCAGCCATAACTCTTTGTACACAAATCCAAATTCTAAATGGTTTAAATTTCAAGAAACTAGACACAAAGGCTACAACTTTCAGTTTTACATAATATCAAAATTCCTAATAGATTGTGAGATATGAGCCTCCGAAGTCAGACCTGTGCAACAGAGTTTTTTCTTCTTCGCGAACGCGAGGCACCCTTCGCGAACGCGAAGAACAAAGTCCTTGAAGCCAAATCCTTCTTCGCGAACGCAAGGGGATCCCCGCGAACGCGAAGAACAACACCAGACACCAGCATCAGCCATTTCAAAACAGCCCGAAATGATTCGAAACCACCCTGAAACACACCCGAGGCCCCCGGGACCCCGTCCAATCACACGAACTAGTCCATAACATCCCACGGACCTGCACGAGGCCTCAAATCGCATCAAAAAATGCCGAAACCATGAATCGCACTCCAATTCAAGCTTAATGAACTTTAAAATTTCCAAATTCTACATTCGATGCTGAAACCTATCAAATCACGTCCAATTGACCTCAAATTTTTCACACAAGTGATATTCGACATTACGGACCTACTCCAACTTCCGGAATCGGAATCTAACCCCGATATCAAATTTTCCACTTCCAGTAGGATTTCTCAAAAACCTTCGAATTTCTATCTTTAGCCAAATGACTTCAAAATAACCTACGGACCTCCGAATTCACTTCTGATCACGCTCCCAACTCCAGAATCACCATACGGAGATATTCCTAGACTCGTAATCCCAAACGGACATCAATATCACTGAAATGCACTTCAACCCAGACTTATGAAATTTCTTCTAAAATGTTGACTTCGACAATATGCGCTGAAACGGTCTCGGGTCATCCAAAACCCGATTCGAACATACGGCCAAGTCCGAAATCATCATACGAACCTGCTGGAACCTTCAAATCCTGATTCTGAGGTTGTTTACTCAAAAATACAATCTTAGTCGATTCTTCCAACTTAAGGCTTCTGAAATGAGAATTTTCTTTCCAAATTGACTCTAAACTTCCCGAAATTCAATTCTGACCACCCCTACAAGTCATAACAGCTGAAATGAAGCTGCTCATGGCCTTGAACCGCTAAACGACGCGCTAGGGCTCTAAACGGCCGGTCGTGTCGTTACATTCTCTAACACTTAAACATACGTTCGTCCTCGAACGTGCTAAGAACTGCTCTGGAGTTATCTAAAAACACTGTTTAACAACTCGTGCACTTTCCCGTGCTACCACAACCCAGTTTAGTACATTAGCTCGGTCAAATCCGAAGATATCCTCTTTCATTTAGGCAATGGGCCTTAGAACCAGGTCTCCATCATCCGAAATCCTCTGCCAGGCCTGTTTCCAATATATGAACAATGTATCAACTACCACACGATGTACCAGAACATGACTGCATACCTTTGCTAAATTAGTTCCATGCATCGCATAATTCATCATCTAACCACGATGACATTCCCTGAACCTTCATAGCCAAAATTTCACGAATTTGATGCTCCCGATGCACATCATGACATACATATAGGTCCTGCTATAAAGCTTACAATACCACCACAGCGGAGGAGAGGTGTAGAAATTTACAACCAACTGCAGAGTTAACCAATCATCGAATCTCTCTTGTTGACTAGAATCATCACCTCATTATGAACCGAATAATAGTATTTGTCCTTTAATACACTTCACAAAATCTCATCACACTGATCCCTGGTCCAATAATCTCGTCTCACCCAGTATGAACTGCTCAGACAACAAATCACCCAAAACATGACCAACAGTCTCACATGATACCACAACGCGCCAATAGGCCATAACTCGAACATGATACATAAAGAAATGACTCAGGAAAAGACTACTCAACATCACGTTGTTGCGGCGCGCAACCCGATCCAAATAACATGCCCGTGGCGGCGTGCCACCTGATCCACACATAAAACCCACATAAGGAGATACTTACCGAGCTAAATCGGTCATTACCACAAAATATCGAATATCGGTCACAAGCACGCTAAGTGCATAATACCATCCTGGGGAGACTGATAAAGCCATACACTACAAAACTGAAGCACAACTGAGGTGCGATATATATACTTTGAATCTCAATGGCTATCTTGCTCACATAACACCATCACTACGTGGAAACTCAAAACATAAGAAATTATCAAGTCATTTCACAAATCACACGGCACAACATAATATTACATGAAATGAACAAAGATGGAACAACATCTGATGTTCTAATACCTCTCCATGAGAAGCGTTATACCGAAATGAACACACCTGACTCAAATGGAGCCCATAATCATATTTAAATCTGTCCATAAACCTCGAGTCGACCCTGCTCACACCGAACTAGGCTAATAGCCTTACCTGGGTCCATAATACACCACTTTTCTCATAACACACAAGAACAACCATCATAGCCGGGACAAACTACCACAATCCACAACCAAATGAACCGAGCACCCTCAATGCATAAACTCTCAAATAAGCCATCTTACCACATCCTTCATACTTGGTTCAAACCTTCAATCAATTAAGTGAATACAGGTCACTCTCATATAATCTTCCTGTGGAATACGCTTCCACGACCTTATGCGCTAGGTAACAAGTCTGCACCTCCATACCACCATCCACACAAACGCTGTAAAGCGATTCAAGAATTCATAACCAGTATGCAAAGCCTCTTTCACAAAACACCGCTCTCAGGAGACTTCGAAGATATTACCAGCTTACTCTAAGCATTCAAATCCCTTTCCTGCTCATCCGAGCTCGTGACATTCTTGTCAACACTAAACCGCAACCTTCATCCTCGCTTCCAAATTTCATATCGTTCACTGCACCTAACATGCCAATATGCATTCGCACATGAATCCCGTCATAACTCCTAAACCGCTAATAGGGTAAACACTTCATCATATAAATATCTTTTACTTAACTCAATTCAAGAGAACCATCACAACACACGAGTGAATTCTCATAATCACAAAACATGCAAATCCTCAAACTCCGCCTCTGCAGGACATAACTGATTCACCCGTATACCTCAAACTGAAACTAATATGACACTCAGCCGCACAATTGACTTATCAACAGCAGACTCCCCCACTTGGCTCAAGCCATAGATCAAGATGAACAATAACTCACAATGCCTATACGCTAACACCGCCACGATACTGCAGTGAGATTCAATTAAACTTTCCATAAGCTCATATAACACGAGCCATCTCGTACCTCAATTCAATTCGCACTCACCGCAGGAATAATGATAAACCCAATCAACACATAGCAACTCAATTCGCACTCACCTTGAGTGACTCCATTCCACGAGACCACTTCGTTTCCAGACCCATGAATCGTTTCATGCCCTCATTGCACGCATATTCATATATTTGACTGGCATACCCATCCTGATAATCCTTTCTACAAATCCGGAGTTTATTCCTCTCATTCGTCCAATACTACACTGCAAGCCGAAAACATCCTGGAACATTCTGAGCCTCCAATCATAATCTGCTGCAAGAGCCCAATCCTTAGCCATACTGCGGGCTTGAAACCCTTAATACCAGCATTCGTAACCTTTGAATTCATTAGAACCATTGTTGAGAGTCATTCACTCTGGTCTGGTCCCGAATATAATCAACTCCACGGCTCCGTTGGCACCTGAACACCCATCTTAATAAATCACCCGACTGAGCAAATTCCCTTGCAAATCATCTCTGTACGAAGCATAAGCCCTGAATCTTCCCAAATCCTGAACACAAGTCAACAAGGCCAATTATAGCACTCCCTAACAATTCCTTTTCTTAAATTACAACTTAATCCCTCTTCCCTTGGCTACATTAACCCATCATTATGCCGACAACTAGAATTTTCACCAGTAGATAACCACGCAACCCAAATCATAGGAGGTGGGACCCTCTTCCACTTAGCTTGAAGCTACTATTACACAACTCTGGAACCCACCAAGATTGACCCGACTCCTGCATAACTAACTCGCCAAATTCCTTGAAATCCTTCCGTTCGCATTTCATGAACACTCTGCATCTCTAGCAACATTCATATATTCGGCCTCTTACCGAATATTCAATAGAATCCCTCGCAAAAACCTTGCCAACCACACGAACGCTGACCTGCTCACAGGAGATAACCCACATGTGGAAATTACATGCCGACATCCTCCAATGTCGCTGCATGGGGAACAATCAGTACAACATCAATACCTCATCCTAAGCCTGTTCTCATTCACCAACTATACTAGTCCGTTCACTCTTTATGAACATCAACTAAATATTTGACAACACCTTCCAATCCAAAGTCACATTGCATCTTCCTTCATACCAACAACTCCTCTCTGTTGTACCCTATCTTCCGCCGAAATAGCCAATATTTCAATTTAATCCGGTGGACCCAATCACCGTCCATTAAAATTCTCAAATCACTCCACACTTCTCCTCAATATGTGCAGCTATCTTACCACAGAACTCATATGCTACACTGCCACTCTCCCACTTTGGTCAAACTAACTCCTTTAAGCAGCTACTCGACTTTGCTTCTTACACCTAGCCTTCTAGAAATTTAACCATTGCCTGACACTTCCCACGTGTCCTTCCTCATCCCTTGCTTCCCAGCCGTTGCCTTAGGCCAATATGTATCTTTGTAGCACTTGACCCGATAGATTGCTACTAACTTCAACCCCTTCCGAAGATCCCCTTCTCGAGCCATCAACATTAGAAATACCTATTCAATCTTGAACCACCGCACACCGTGATCTTTGACAGTCGCTTCTTCAATGCTATCTCACCATCTCCCGCCCCAAAGGTGAATCATAGAAGATCATAACACCGGCGAACTTAACACATTTTATTCGATCAAGGACGACAATACCACATCACAGATGAAGATTCCACCTCACTTGAAAATGCCAAGTATTATTACTCTATTCACCCAAACTTGAACATCTATAGTCCAATTGCCTTTCCTCCAAGGAAATAAAATACTGAAATCTCGGAATCATGCCCTGAGTAGAACTCCCATCAAGTCACTCTCGGCCCTGACATATGGGTAGGCCTCCTACCATCACCTCATTACTACACGATAGCCATTCGTGAGCATCATAACAACCTGAGCATAGCCTCCAAGCTCTCAGAAATATAACTACTCAACTAAAACCACACAATATTCTTCCGCAAAGCAACGACAATAGCCCCAACCAACTATGCATGGAAAAACAGCACGCACCATATCTGAAGTACCATTACAATTCCTCAATTCCCGATTTATAGCAAGCGCTTCGCGACATGTAAGATTGAGTAGGAAGAAACGTAGGCATCAGCCTCAAAGGAATCAAACTGCACGATGAGGAATCAAGAAGGGAAGTACTCCTAATAGCCATGTAGCCTCTCGAAGATAAGTACAGACGTCTCCGTACCGATCCGCAAGACTCTACTAGACTTGCTCATGACTCGTGAGACATAAGGGAACCTAGTGCTCTGATACCACGTTGTCACGACCCAAAATCCATTAAGGTCGTGATGGCGCGTGACCCCACTGTCAGGCAAGCAGACACTTAATAAATAAATTAAATCTTTACTTTAAAATTCTCGAAGTCATTCCTCTTTCATTTTCTTAAATAATAATTAGCGAAATTCCACGGAGTAAACAATAATATCTTAACAAATTTGAACAGTGAATAAATCCCATGATTTCCCAGAACCTGGTGTCACAAGTGCATGAGCAAATTTTCTAGGAATTATACATTGTACTACAATATATGTACGGAATACAAACTGGATAAGAAATTTAAAATAAATACAATACATATGAGGAAGACTCTTCCTGCGGCGGGTCGTCTTCGGATGGTGCAGCTCGTCTAAGTCTCCAAGTCAGCCACATCACTGCGTCAAACATGGCTACTAGCTATGAATGTACCTGTGCAATAAAAATACACAACAAGTGTAACATGAGTACGAAAACAATGTGTACTCAGTAAGTATCCCGCCTAACCTCGAAGAGGTAGTGACGAGAGGTCAAACTTGACACTTGCTAGAGGTCAATTTAAAATAATCAAGGGTGACTCTAAGCATGGATATCATATGAAAGTTAACAAGTAGCGACAATAAATAGAAACTTCTTTCACATTTAACATTTTAAAATCCTCATCATTTCAGTTGACAATATAAAATTTCCAGGCCAGTAATCAGGTAAAAATCACAGCAAATACGCAGTAATATCATGCGCAAGCAATACCGAGGGTCGAACGGCCTGAATCAACATAAATATAAATGATACACTGCCGAAGGGTCGAACGGCTCGAACCATAGATGCATCTATTAACCCGGCGTGGCATACGGCCCGCTCCCATGAGAGTAGTGGAAGAAATCACCCCCGCTCGCGGAATATAAATTGTGAAGCGGTCACACACAGTCATGCACATTCCAACAATCCACCCCGACTACATGGGGAAAATCAAGTACTCAAGTAAATGACAATTTCTCTTTTAAGGGTCATGAAAATAGTATTTAAATATTTTCCAGAAATTCATTTTCCAAGTTCGATAAGGTTAAAATATTTTAATTTCATCAGTAAGATTACAAGTACGGCAAACAGAACATGCTTTTGAGTCCTAGACTACCCGGACATAAACATAATAGTAGCTACGCATGGTCTCTCGTTACTTCGTGCGTACGTAGCCCCCACAAATAGTAGCACATATTAAATTAGTTCACCTATGGGGACAATTCCCCCTCACAAGGTTAGAAAGGAGACTTACCTCGCTCCGAAGATTCATAATTGGCTTCCAAGCCCGTCCGATGACTCAAGTTAATGCACGACGCCCCAAAACTAGCCAATAATTACGCAAATCCATTAATATATGCTCAAATATCCATTAGAATGCAATTTATAACAATTCCTAACCCCCGATCGAGAAGTCGATAAAAATCACCCCCGGGCCCGTGTGCCCGGATTTCAAAAAATTTTGAAGTTAAACATTACCCATAACCTCACGAACTCAAATATATAATTTATTCCAAATTCCATGTTTTATTTCATGGTCAAAATCTAAAAATACTAATTTCTAGGTTTTCTACCAAAATCCCACGTTTTCACTAATTTTCCATGAATTTCCATGTATATATATATATATATATATAAAATCTAAGCATTTAATTTGAAATAGGTGGTAATCACTTACCTTGACATAGATGATGAAGATGGAGCTCAAAAATCGCCCATAGGTCCTCTCCCAAGGAGGAAATGAGATGAAATGAGCCTAACCCATTTTTTGCAAACTTAAACACTGATAGGCAAGTATTCTTCGCGTTCGCGGGCCTACCCTCGTGATCACGCTCAACTATGTCTAATAAAATACTAAACGGGCGTTGCAAATATAATTCAGGGTATTATGCCCAAAGTCGATCCCACAGGGAATTTACGTATCAATCAAGGCTATAGAATACGCAATTTTTACTCAATCAATTCTCTCAAGACTTTTTAATATAAATTGGTGATGTT
>ML422201.1:0-23924 GCA_005239525.1 Nicotiana knightiana | reverse complement strand
ATTTTCTGTTTCTTCTAACAGTTCTTCTGATTTTCTGAGTTTTAACATAGAAGCGATAACAATATTTTGGGTGAAATTACAATCTTGTTTCTAATAGTAGTACTTTACTTCAAGTTTTAATTCTTGTCTATAGCATTGTAGTGGAGCAGAATATCATAATGTGCTCAGGAGAGTTTTGAATCGATTAGATATGAATCAAACTTGCTAAATAAATTGCAACTTTATACTGATATCATGGTTGTATGTCCAAATCCTTTACTTTCTTTCATTATTATACGTGGGACATGCACTGAGTTACGATTCTAAATCTTTAATTGAGAAGAGAATTTCTTGTAAAACAAGAATTTTAATAGCTGAATCTCAAATATTTTAATACTCTGAGTCTCCAAGAACAATTGTGCGGGATGCACATGATCATGTAACATTTAGTAGGATATCACAATATAGGATATTGCTTGATTTATTAATATTAGTTTGTTTACCTGATAATTATGTTTTTCATTTCAGGAAGATTATCATAAAAGGTTGGAAGAATGGCTACAAACTCAGCCTCCTTCAACTCAACCAACACCTGATGATATGGCTTCATTGTGGACACAGTCAGCGGGCGGAGTAAATAAAGGCNAATTGAAGCAACGATTGGACTCCCAAAACGGAACAATTGCCAAGATGCATAAATTCATGAGTAAACATGAGCATGATTTATCTGATGATGAACAAACTGACTCTGATGTATAGTAGTTTAGTTGTGATGTTTTGGTTGATCGGTAAACTTGATTGTGATAGACAACTTTATGTATTGCTTTTAAACTTTAATGTGGGCTACTATTTGGTTGTTTTTATACCCAAAATTGTTAGGTTTAATGATTGGTATTAATGGTATTAATGTATGGTTGGTTTAGATTGTTGACAATGTATGTTGGTTGTTGTTTTTTATTTGTACTAGTTTGACAGGTGGTGTAGCTCGAAAGTGGGCAGAGTTCTGCCCAGTTTTACACAAAATTCCGATGGAAACTGTTGGACAAGTGCCCAAATTTAACCATAAATTCACAGTTTTCCGACCGATTTAGTCGGAATTTTCTTTAGAAAAATTTAAACAAAAATATATATTCACACATTTTCGACGGATTCCGTCGGAAAATAAATAAAATTTAATTTTTAGTTATTAGTTTCCGACATATTCGGTCGGAAATATTTTTGAAAAAAATTAAAGTTTATTTAATTTCTGACGGAATCCGCTGGAAATTAAATAAAATTTAATTTTTAATTATTAATTTTATTTGTTTGACCTTCTGAAATTTCCGACTGACCAATTTCGGTCGGAAAATAGTCGGAAATATGTGATTTCCGCCCGATTTCCGCCCGTTTTGGCCGTCAAAAATCTACCGTTTTCTAGTAGTGATACCAAAACATGCTGAAGTTTTGTCATGCAGTCTACAGTTTTGTTAATAGTCTTTTATTAGAGCAAAATCGTCTTTTTAAAATAGTTTTAACAAAAAAAGGTACAGAAATGAGTACAAATTAAAAAAGATGACCAAATAAAGCGACTCATGCCACTTTTAACGTTTAAATATAAGAAGTTTGACACAAATAGCTTTGACGTAAAATTATATGAGGATATGGCTAATATCGTAAAATTCATGTTAATCCACAAACTATCAGTATCAATACATTGTAAACACATGCCTCATGCTTGTGTGACCAATTCGTGTTCAATTATTTCACATCCTGACGTGGAACTTATCGCTTTATTTGCAATAAAGCAGGTCAATATTCTAATTTGTATGGCAGATTATCACGTGGTCCTAACAGAATACGTAGTACAATAGTTCAGTAATTAATTCCTGCTGCGACTTTCAAAACTTAACCTAATAAAAAAAAGAATTTTAATCATGTACAATAATTCAATAGTTAATTCAGTCCTCACTTCTCATTTCCAAAAAATACAACATTTGTCCACCAACTTGTGCAAGTTAACACAACGTTCACGGTTCGATTTTAGTTGATTTTCAATTATGAATAAATTAAACCATATGCAATTTCTAAAACGTTTTAATCAAACCAATCATGTCAGTCTCTTTAATATTTAAAAATAGTACAAATTTTATCGTACAGTTTTTATATTTTTCTTTTCTTTTTGGCCTTTTAAAACACGTCATGTAGTCTATAAAACAACAGTATTATGATAATATACTATCATAATTCCAAACTTAATTGTTATTTTCTTCAAGTTCAATGAAGAGGATAAACAAAGAGAACATGACAAGATTGATCCCAAAATAATTAATTGAGTTGCTAAGAATAAATTAAACCATATGCAATTTCTAAGACGTTTTAATCAAACCAATCATGTCTGTCTCTTTAATATTTAAAAATAGTACAAATTTTATCGTACAGTTTTTATATTTTTCATTTCTTGTCGGCCTTTTAAAACACGTCATATAGTGCTATAAAACAACAGTATTATGATAATATACTATCATAATTCCAAACTTAATTGTTATTTTCTTCAAGTTCAATGAAGAGGATAAACAAAGAGAACATGACAAGGTTCATCCCAAAATAATTAATTGAGTTGCTAAGGATTATGTGAATGGAGACAGAACACCGGTGGCAAAGCAAACGACAAACGGAAAAGGTTAAAATGGAAACAGACAAACAAAGATTTATAGCTTGTTTGGATAGTTGTTACTGTCATTTTACAATGTATTATATTGTATTGTGTTGTATAATTGTAACGATTCGATCGATTATTTTGAGTTTTAGCGCGTCGTTCAGCGGCTTGAGGCCTTGAGTAACTTCACTTAAGGTATTATGACTTATACGTGTGATCAGAATTGAATTTCGGGATGTTCGGAGTTGATTTGGAAAGAAAATTCTAAATTCGGAAATTTTAAGTTGGAAGAATTGACCAGAGATTGACTTTTGAGTAAACGAACTCGGAATGGGGATTTGAAGGTTCCAATAGGTTCGTATGATGATTTCGTACTTGGACGTATGTTCAGGTTGAGTATCGGGTGATCTGGGGGGCATTTCAGCACTTAATATGGAAAGATGGCATTTTGAAGGTTTTAGAATTTCTTAAGTTTGGTTTGAAGTAGAATTTGGTGTTACTGATATCCGTTTGGGGTTCCAAGCCTTGGAATAGGTTCGCATCGTGGTTTATGACTTGCACGTATAATTTGGTGTCATTCCAGAATGTTTACGCGCCATTCGGACGTGTTCGGTGAAGGATGACAGTTTAAAAGTGAAGAGAGTTTAAGAAATTGAGTTTAATCTTTAAATCTTGGTTTCGATGTTGTAATTTGTGTTCCGAGCCTTCGAACAAGCTTACATAGGATATATAAATTTGTTAGAATGAATGAACGGGGTTCCTCGGACCTCGGGTGAGTTTTGGGGTGGTTCCAGACTACTTTTATACCTTTTGGAACTGCTGATAACTCGTGTCGAGGGTGTGAAATGCGATGGCAGAGGTTTGGGCCGCGATCACGAAGAGCTGTTGTTCCAGGTATTGTGAATCGCGATCGCGGAAGGAAGGCCACGACCGCGTAGAAGGAATTTCTACTGTCAGTGGTCTGACTTCGGAAGATTATATCTTGCAATCTATAAGGAATTTGGAGATGATCCAAAAATAAAAGTTGTATCCCTTTGAATCTAGCTTTTAGAAAATCAAATTGTTTGATATTTAGAATTTTGTATGAATAGTTATGGTCATTATACTGAAGGGTGTCTGTGAGAAGATTACACAAATTGTGCATTGCGATCGCGGGATTTTGGCCGCGATCTCGATGAAGGAAATGTTTCTTGAACTTTTGTTAACCACAATTGTGTGTCTTATGACTGTGATCACAAAGAAGGAGGCATGGCAGGAGTATCAAACATCTCATTACGGGATTTTGAGCTCATTTCTTCACTTTTAAGTTCTTGGAGCACATGTGGGGCGGTTTGGGGTGATTCTTGAAAATCATTTTCGCCATATATCATAAGGTAAGTTGTTCCTACATTTTCCGAGTTAAATATATGGGTTATATATGGATTTTAAAATGGAGTTTGATAGAAATTGTGAAATTTTGGAAGAAAACCTAGAAATGATATTTTTGGATTTTGACCACGAAATTAGACACGAAATTATATAATAGAGTTCGTGGTGCTATGGGTAATGTTTATCTTCGACAATTTTCAGAATCTGGGTACGTGGGTCCAGGAGTTGACTTTGTTGACTTTTCGAACGGAGTTGAGAATTGTTATAAATTAATTAATTAAGAGATTTTTGGGTATATTTTGTTTGGTTTGCACGTTGTTTGACTAGTTTCGGGTTGATGGGCATCGGTTTGAGATTTTAGAGAGGCGTTGGAGCCAGCTATCAGATTTCAAAGAGAGATAAGTCTCCTGTCTAACCTTGCGAGGGGGAAACTACCCCTAGGTGATATAATTGTTATATGCTACTAGTTGTGGGTGCTACATACGCACGAGGTGACGAGAGTCCGTACATAACTAAAGCATGTTTATGTCCAGGTAGACTTAGGACTTTATCATGTAATATTTGAATTATTTAAACTCATTTTTGCTAGAATAATTAATTGAATTTAAATTTGAAATTGATTTAGGAATATATATTAGTTGTTGGCAAAATATTTGATAAACGGTAAATGGTATATCCACTTTATTCTCATGTACTTGTATTGTAAGCACGTGACTCGTAATTTGATAAGTTTCTTCTTTCTTGTGGAGCGGGCCGAACAACTAGGCAGTATATTGAGATGCATCTCTGGTTCGTTCCGATCGACCCTCGGCAGTGTACACACCACTCTGGATCGGGCCGTACGACCTCGACATAATCGTGTTTTTTGTCGCTAGCAATCCGAATATTCACGAGATTTTTCCTTCTACTGATGCCTGACATTTTATATGGTATTCCTTATCCTTTGATACTGGAACTTGATATATTTAAGCTATTGAGATAGAATACAAGATTGAGAAATTTATATCTTTAAAAGAAAATTTGGATGATTATGTAAATTACAGTCTTACCCCATTATTACTGTTGTACTTCATATCCGTTTCTGATTTATCATACTGCTTTATTGGACCTCTAGTAAGTTACGATGTCGAACCTTCGTCACTACTTCTCCGTGGTTAGGCTAGATACTTACTGGGTACGCGTCAATTTACATACTCATGCTACACTTCTTCATTAAATGTGCAGGATCCGATGGATTCATTTGGTGGTCATCTTGGCGTGTAGGCGCAATTGCTGAGGAGACTCTTGGTGTGCTACATTCTAGGCCACGTATCGCTGCCTAAAGAGTCTCCATCGTACTATTTAGTCTATCCTATCTTATTTACATTTCGGACAGATGCTGTATTATTATTGTACTCCTTAGTAAATGTTCATGCACTTGTGACACTGGATTTTGGGGATACTCTAGTGATTGATATGGTTTGTCTTAATATTCTCATCTTTTATTTTATATCTTACTATTATTTTAAGTATTCATGATTTTAAACGCATTGAATCCTTTGCTTAATAAGGATTATGATTTCAAAAATAATAAAATGAATAATTAAGCTGATAGTTCACTGTTGGCTTGCCTAACAAACGTTGGGCTCCATCACAACCTATAGTGGGTTTTGGGTCGTGATATCTTGGTATCAGAGCTCTAGGTTCATTTGAGTCTCACGAGTCATGAACAAGTCTAGTAGAGTCTTGCGGATCTGTAATGACCCGACCGGTCGTTTTGAGAGTAATAGCCCCGATCCCCTATTTACTGCTTCCCCCGTATCTTTTTCTGCTTATGTGACTTGTTGGGAGGTTCTGTTTGTGGTTTCGGAGTGATTTAGGGCACTTAGTCCCTAAAACGGAAGTTTAAGTTATAAGATTTTGACCGTAGTTGGAACTGTGTGAAGAAGACTTCGAAATGAAGTTTCGTCGGTTACGTTAGTTCTGTTGGGTGATTTAGGACTTAGGAGTGTGTCCCGATTATGTTTTGGAAGTCTGTAGCTAAATTAGGCTTGAAATGGCAAAAGTAGAATTTTTGGGAAGTTTGACCGAAAGTGAACTTTTTGAATCGGGGTCGGATTCTGATTTTGGAAGTTGGAGTAGGTCCGTAATGTCTAATATGACTTGTGTGCAAAATTTTGGGTCAATCGAACGTGGTTTGATAAGTTTCGGCATCGGTTGTAGAAGTTTGAATTTTCAGGTTCATTAAGTTTTGATTGGAGGGTGATTCGTGCTTTTGTTGTTGTTTGATGTGTTTTGAGGGTTCGACTAAGTTCGTATGGTATTTTAGGACTTGTAGGTATGTTTGGTTGAGGTCCCGGGAGCCTCGGGTTGATTTCTGGTGGTTAACAGATCTTTTGGACTTGTGAGTAATTTGCAGATTTTCTGATGTCTCCAGTTCTGGTTTCCTTCTTTGCGTTTGCGAGTGGCGTCCCGCATTCGCGAAGAGGAGTTGGAGGTAGGAGTAGAATTTCGCTTAGCGTTTGTGAAGTGGGGGCCGCATTCGTGAAGGTTTGTTCAACAGTGCATCACGAACGCGTGAAGGGGCATCGCGTTCGCGTAGAGGAAGTAGAGCAGCTGGGACCCCGATGCTTTGTTCTATGCGTTCGCATAGTGGAGATCGCGTTCGCGAAGCAACATGCAGTGGAAGCCACGCGTTCGTGATAGGTCACTCGCGTTCGCAAAGGAGTGATTTTGGTGAGTTATTAATTGTTCAATGCGAACGCAAGGGTGTGGCTGTATTCGCGGAGAGGGAAATACCTAGGCAGTCTATAACATTTCAAAAACGAGGGTTTAGCCATTTTTATCAAAACTTGAGATAGAGAGCTCGGAATTGGACAAAATTTTGGGGGATTTTCAAAGAAAGCTATTGGGTAATGATTCTTGACGCATTTATGATTATATTCCATTAATCTATAGTTGATTCCACCTTTCAATTTTGGAATTGGGTTGAAAAATTTGGGAAAAATGGGAAAAGTTCTTCAATTGAATTTTTGAGTTTTTATTGGGATTTTGATATTGGATTGGATAATTTTTGTACGGGTGAACTCATGAGTGAATGGTGTTCATATTTTATAACTTTTACCCGATTCTGAGACATGGGCCCGGGTCGACTTTTTGGGGAGAGTTTGTCTAATTTCTTGCTTAAGCCTTGATTTCATTAATTAGATTAGTATATTATAGCTATATTTATGGTATGTAATTGCTTTTCGCTAGATTTTGGCCATTGAGAGTCGGAAAATCGTGGAAAAGGCATTGTTACTGATTGATTGAGCTTGGTTCGAGGTAAGTTCCTTGCCTAACCTTGTGTGGGGGAAATCCCCTTAGGATTTGGTACTGTTGTGATATGTGAGTGTTGTGTACGTGAGGCGACGAGTGCGTACACGTGCTATTTGTTGTAAACCCTATTTTACTGAGTAGTAACCCGTTTTCATGTTAATTGAGTTATACCAGCATGTGTACTTATCCTGTTTAGTCTAATATCGCATGTCTATGTGCTTTAATTGCTTATTTGAACTCTGTGCAGCATGCCTAGTTGATTTCCTGTTTTTCCTTGATCTTTATCGCTCTTAACTGTAGAATTCTTGTTGTTAACTGTTGCATTTGTCGGTTTAATCTGTGTGTTTACTTTTCATACTACAAGGTGGTACCTCGGGAGTTCTCCCTACACATTTACTTTGAGACTACGAGGTGGTACCTTGGGAGTTCTCCCTGCACATTTACTTTTGAGACTACGAGGCGGTATCTCTCGGAGACCTCTTTGCAAATTTACCTTGGGACTACGAGGAGGTATCTCGGAAGGTCCCCTGCTGTTTACCCCTGTGTGTAGTACTGTTATTTTGCTGTGTTTTCCTTTTTATAAAATTTCAGTCTCTTATTATATTGCTACATTCGCCTGCTTTATTTATTATATACCAATGAGCCCTGACATGACTTCGTCACTACTCGACCGAGGTGAGGCTTGGTACTTACTAGGTACCGTTGTGGTGTATTCATGCTACTCTTCTGCATAAGTTTTGTGTGCAGATCCAGGGACTTCGTATCAGCCACGTCATCAGTGAGCAGTAACGGTTTGGAGAATTCAAGGTATATCTTCCATGTCCACTGACCTCGGAGTCCCTCTCTATTCTCTCCTATGTCATTTACCTTTTGTACTTCTTTTATTAGACTCTGTGTCACGACCCAAAATCCATTAAGGTCGTAATGGCACCGGACCCCACTGTCAGGCAAGCCAACACTTAATAAATAAATTGAGTCTTTATTTTTAAATTCTCGAAGTCATTATTTTTTTATTTTCTTAAATAATAATTAGAGAAATCCCACTGAATAAACAATAATATCTTAGCAAAATTTAAATAGTGAATAAATTCCATAATTATCTCAGAATCCGGTATCACAAGTGCATGAGCAAATTGTTTCTCAGAATTATACATGTACTACAATACTTGTCCAGAATACAAACTGGAGAAGGAAATTTAAAATAAAATACAATACATCTGAGGGAGACTCTGCCGGTTGGGGGCCGTCTCCAGATGATGCAGCTCGTTTAAGTCCCCAAGTCAGCCATGTCACTGCGTTAATCAGGGCCACTAGCTATGAACGTACCTATGAAATAAAAATGCACAACAAGTGTAGTTTGAGTACGAAAACATGTACTCATTAATTATCCCACTTAACCTCGAAGAAGTAGTGACGAGAGGTCGACTATGACACTTACTAGAGGTTCAACAATATCAAGTGCACTAAAGAAATGAATTAATATAAGCAGTGTAAATACATAAGACATACAAGTATAGATTACGTAGTACATTCTCCCTCTTTACAATTTACTCAACTCTCTACTAGCAAGTTCCCTCCGTAACCAAAGCATAAAAATAAATATAGTGGATTTCATCAGTGAGGCTGTCATAATCCAAATCAGGGGGGAAAACCCTCAGATGAACTGGATTTTTGCCAAATATTTCGCACGATTCTATGGGGATGATGTATATTTATAGGAAATGCCGAGGCGAATGGCCCGATCCAACATAAAAGTAAATTGTGCATTGACGAAGGGTCGAGCGACGCGAACCTTAGATGCATCTATTAACCCGCCGAGGCGAACGACCCGCTCCCATGAGAGTGTGGAACATAAATCACGCCGAGGTGAACGACCCGATCCCATAATATTGTGGTACATAAATCCTGCCGAGGCGAACGACCCGATACCATAAGAGTGTTGGAAATGAATCACCCCACTCGCGGAATACTATTTGCGAAGCTGTCACACATAAGCGTACACATTCAAACAGTCCATCCCGTCTATCGGGAAACAATTACCCAAGAAATGAAAATTTCGCTTTTAATGGTCACAAAGATAGTATTTAAATCTCTTTCTAGAAATTCTTTTGTCAAGTTCGATAAGGTTTAGACATTTTAAAATTCGTCAGTAAAGATACAAGTACGGCAAATAAAACATGCTTTTGGGGTCCTAGACTACTCGGGCATAAGCATAATAGTAGCTACGCACGGAGTCCCATCACTTCATGTGTACGTAGCCGCCATAAATAGTAGCACATATTTAATTAGTTCACCTATGAGGTCAATTCCCCCTCACAAGGTTAGAAAGGAGATTTACCTCGTTCCGAAGAATCATAACCTGCCTCCAAGCCCCCTCTGACGACTCAAATTGATGCACGACGCCCCAAAACTATCCAAATAACGGGAAAAATAATGAAAATATACTCTAATACTTATAACAATTTAATTCATATAAATCTCCAACTCCGCTCGGAAAGTTGACAAAATTACCCTCGGGCCCACGTGCCCGGATTCTGAAACTTTTTGAAGATAATGATTACCCATAGCCTTACTAACTCAAATATAAAATTTACTCTAATTTCATGCTCAAATTCGTTGTCAAAATCCAAGGATGCAAATTCTAGGTTGTTCTTCCAAATTTCCAACTTTTCCACAATTTTTCATGATTTTCCATGTAAAAATCTAGATATAATCCAAGTAATTAACTTGCAATAGGTGGGATTGACTTAACTCCAAGTTTCTAGGTGAATATCCCTCTCAAGAAGCTCCAAAAATCGCCCAAGAATGAAGAAATGAGCAAAAATGCTCAAACCCCCACTTTAAACACTCACTGCCCAGCGATCTTCGCGCCCACAGCAAAACCTTCGCGCCTGTGGTCTTCGCACTCGCGGTGCCTGGCCGGCCCATGCCCTTTTGCTTCTACGACTCATGCCCCGCATCTGCGAGCTCGCACCTGCGGCCATCCAAGCGCAGGTGCGATCACACCAGAAGCTGGGAGCTTCAACTTATGCTCTCCAAGTTCAAACTTGGTCCGAGGCTCGTCCGATTAACACCCGGGCCCCCCGGGGCCCAACCCGAACATACCAACAAGTTCCAAAACATAATGCGGACCAGCTCGAGGCCTCAAATCACATCAAATAACATCGAAACAACGGATCACAACTCAATTCAATCCTTATGAACTTTGAATTTACAACTTCTACATTCGATGTCGAAACCTATCAAATCACGTCTGATTGACCCCAAATTTTGCACACAAGTCACATTCAACGTTACGGACCTGCCCCAACTTTCGGAATCGCACTCCGACCCCGATATCAAAATTTCCATTTCCGATCGGATTTCTCAAAAACCTTCAAATTTCTATCTTTAGCCAAACGAGTTCAAAATAACCTACAGACCTCCGAATTCATTTCCGATCGCGCTTCCAACTCCAGAATCACCATACAGAGCTATTCTCAGACTCGGAATCCCAAACGGATATCAATATCACTGAAACGCACTTCAACCCAGACTTATGAAATTTTATTCTAAAATGCTGACTTCTACAATATGCGCCGAAACGCTCTCGGGTCATCCAAAACCCGATCCGAACATACGCCCAAGTCCGAAGTCATCATACAAACCTGCTGGAACCTTCAAATCCTGATTCTGAGGTCGTTTACTCAAAAATCCAATTTTAGTCGATTCTTCCAACTTAAGGCTTCTGAAATGAGAATTTTCTTTCCAAATTGACTCTAAACTTCCCGAAATTCAATTCCGACCACACCTACAAGTCATAACACCTAAAATGAAGCTGCTCATGGCCTCGAACCGCTGAACGACGCGCTAGGGCTCAAAATGACCGGTCGGGTTGTTACATTCTCTCCCACTTAAACATACGTTCGTCCTCGAACGTTCTAAGAACTGCTCCGGAGTTATCTGAAATCACTGTTCAACACCTCGTGCACCTGGCCGTGCTACCACAACCCGGTTGAGTACATTGGCTCGGTCAAATTCGAAGATATCCTCTTTCATTTAGGCAATGGGACTTAGAACCGGGTCTTCATCATCCAAAATCCACTGCCAGGTCTGTTTCCAATATATGAACACTGTATCAACTACCACATGATGTACCAGAACATGACTGCATACCTTTGCTGAATTAGCACCATGCACCGCATAATTCATCATCTAATCCCCATGACATTCCCTGAACCTTGATAGCCAAAATTTCACAAGTCTGATGCTCCCGATGCACCTCATGACATAAATATAGGTCCTGCTATAACGCTTACGATACCACCACAACGGAGGAGATGTGTAGAAATTCATAACCAACTGCAGAGTTAACAAATCATTGAATATCTCCTCTTGACTAGAATCATCACCTCATTATGAACCGAATAATGGTATTTTCCCTTTAATATACTTCACAAAATCTTATCGCACCGATCCCTGGTCCAATAATATCGTCTCACCTAGTATGAACTTCTTAGATAACAAATCACCCAAACATGACCACCAGTCTCACATGATACCACAACGCGCCAATAGGCCATAACTCGAACGTGATACATAAAGAAATGACTCAGGAAAAGACCACTCAACTCACGCAACTTATCATGAACTCTCCTCAGAAAATAGAAAGCAAAACACAAGAAAATAGATATAGGGAACCGTACTCAACATCACACTTTGCGGTGCACAACCCGATCCAAATGCTCATGGTGGAGTGCCACCCGATCCAAATAACATAACCGTGGCGGCGTGCCACCTAATCCAAATAACATAAAATTCA
Organism: Nicotiana knightiana; assembly: GCA_005239525.1. Taxonomy (NCBI): domain Eukaryota; kingdom Viridiplantae; phylum Streptophyta; class Magnoliopsida; order Solanales; family Solanaceae; genus Nicotiana; species Nicotiana knightiana. The sequence goes on along the minus strand of ML422201.1, from coordinate 11,844 downwards.
CGTAAGAAAAAACACCGAGCTAAATTGCTCATTACCACAAAATATCGAACATTGGTCACAAGCACGCTAAGTGCACAATATCATCCTGGGGGGACTAATAGAGCCATACGCTACAAAATTCAAGCACAACTGAGGTGCGATACATAATCTGAATCTCAAGAGCTATCCTGCTCACATAACATCATCACCACGCGGGAACTCAACACATAGGAAAATATCAAGCTGTTTCCCAACTCACACGGCACAACAGAATATTACATGAGATGAACGAAGGCGGAACAACATCTGTTGTTCTAGTACCTTTCCATGAAAAGCGCTATATCGAAATGAACACACCTAACTCATACGGAGCCCATAATCATATTTAAATCCATCCACAAACATCGAGTCTACCTCGTTCGCACCGAACTAGGCTAATAGCTTTATCTGGGTCCATATTAACCCACTTCCTCTCATAATACGCAAGAATAACCATCATCGCCGAGAAAAAAACCCCACAATCCACAACCGAATGAACCGAACGCCTTCCAGGCATAAATTCTCAAATAAGCAATATTACACTTCTTTATACTCAGTCCAAATCTTCAATCCATTAAGTGACTACATGTCACACTCATACGATCATCCCGTGGTCACGCTCCCACGACCTTACACACAAGGTAGCAAGTCTGCACATCTACCACTGGCCACACTAACGCTGTAAAACAAATCAAGAACCCATAACTAGGATGCAAAGCCTCTTTCACCAAATACCGATCTCAGGTGACACTAAAGACAACACCAGCTTACTCTAAACATTCAAATCCCTTTTTCTTGCCCATCCGAGCTCATGACATCCTTGTCAACACCGAACCGAAACCTCAATCCTTGCTTCCAATTACATACTTCTTACCGCACCTAACATGCCAATATGAGATAGCGCAAGAATTCCATCATAACTCCTAAACCACTAATAGGGTGAACACTTCATCACATAGAAACCTTTTACTCACCTCAATTCAATTCGCACTCACCGCAGGAATAATGATAACCCTAATCAACACATAGAAACTCTATTCTCACTCACCTGGGGTGACTCCATTCCACGAGACCATTTTGTTTCCAGACCCATGAACCGTTTCATACCCTCCTTGCACGCATATTCACATATTTGACCGGTATACCTATTCCGATAACCCTTCCATGAACCCGAAGTCATTTTCTCCTTTTTATGAACCCCAACGCTACTCTACACGCCGAAGATAACGTAGAACACTCCAACCATTTTCTCTTTCCCATAATTCTGCTGCAAAAACCCGATTCTTAACCATACTGTGGGCTTGAAATCCTTGGACACCGACTTATAGCCTTTGAATCCTTTGGAACCATTATTGAGAGTCACCCACTCTGACTTGGTCCCGAATATAATCAACTCTACGGCTTCACTGGCACCTGAACCCCATCTTGATAAAGCACCCGACTGAATCCCTTCACTTGTAAATTACCTCTATACTAAGCATAAATCCTGAATCTTTCTAAAGCCTAAACCTGATTCAATAAGGCCAACCCTTGCACACCTTTATCAAATCTCATGCTCAATTACTATTCTACTCTTTTCCCCTTAGCTGCAATAATTGCCAATACGCCCACAATCCGCAACCCCATGAGAAAATAATCCTGCAACCCAATCGCAAGTGGCGGGACTCTCCCACTTAGCCGAAGCTGCTTCTTGCACCACTCTAGACCCCACCAAAGTTCTCTCTGCATTGCTGACATGATCTTGCTCAACCAACTCGTAAATTTTTCTAAATTCTCCTGTTAACATTCCATGAATACTCAAATACCCTCGCAACATTCACATATTCGGCCTCCTACCGGATAGCCACTGGAATTCCTCGCAGAAACTTGCCAACCACACAATCGCTAACCTGCTCATAGGAGATAACCCTCATGAGGAAATTACCAATTGACACCTTCCAATGACGCTGTACTGCACAATCTCTACGACATCGATACCCCATCCTACACCCGTTCTCATTTACCAACTTTACCAGTCCGTCCGCTCCTCATGGACATCTACTAAATGCGCGAGAATATTTTCTAATTCACAGCTATGCTGCATCCTTCTTCATATCAAACAACTCCTCTCTGTTGTATCTAATCTTCCGCCAAAATAGCCAAGATTTCAATTTAATCCCGTGGACCCAATCACCGTCCACTAAAATTCTCAAATCGCTCCAAACTTCTCCTCAAGATGTGCAGCTATCTTACCACAGAACTCATGCGCTACGCTGCCACTCTCCCACTTTGGTCAAACTCACCCCTTTAAGCAACTTCTCGACTTCCGCTTCTTACACCTAGCCTTCTAGAAATTTAACCATTTCCTGACACTCCCCACGTGTCCTTCCTCATCCCCTGCTGCCCAGCCGTTGCCTTAGGCCAATAACTATCTTTGTAGCACTTAAACCAGCAGATCACCACAACTGCAAACCTTCTCGAGGATCATCTTTCCTGAGCCGCCCGCATTAGAAGTACCTATTCAGTCCTGAACCACCGCACACCACGATCTCTGACCGCCGCTTCTTCAATACTATTTCACAATACTCTGACCCAATGCAATCAAAGAAACTATAGCACCGACGAACTTAACACATTCTATTCGATCAGAAACAATGATATCACATCACCGATGAATGTTCCACCTTACTTGAAAACATCGAGTATTATTACTTTATCAACCTGATTATGCACATTTATAGTTCAATTGCCATTCCTCCGCCGAAAATAAAATACTGAAATCTCAGAATCGCGCTCTGAGAAGACCTACTTCAAAGTCATTCATTGTCCCAACAAATGGGCAAGCATTTTATCACCACGTCAATACCGTGCGGTGACCAATCATAAGCATCATAACAACCCGAGCATAGCCTCAAAGCCCTCAGAAACACAGCTACTGAGCTGAAACAACATATTATCCTTCTACAGAGCGACAACAATAGCCCCAACCAACTACACATGGAAGAACATCACACACCATATCTATAGTGCCACTACCATTCCTCAAATTCCGATTCATAGCAAGCGCTTCGCGACGCGTAAGATTGAGTAAGAAGGAACGTAGGCATAAGCCTCAAAGAAATCAAGAAGTGAAGTACTCCTAACAGCCCTGTAGCCTCTCGAAGATAAGTACATACGTCTCCGTACCGATTCGCAAGACTCTACTATACTTGCTCATGACTTGTGAAACCTAAGGGAACGTAGTGCTCTGATACCATGTTGTCACGACCCAAAATCCATTAAGGTCGTGATGGCGCCGGACCCCACTGTCAGGCAAGCCAACACTTAATAAATAAATTGAATCTTTATTTTTAAATTCTCGAATCATTATTTTTTCCTTTTCTTTAATAATAATTAGCAAACTCCCACTGAGTAAACAATAATATCTTAGCAAAATTTAAATAGTGAATAAGTCCCATAATTATCCTAGAACCCGGTGTCACAAGTGCATGAGAAAATTTTTCTAAGAATTATACATGTACTATAATACTTGTCCGGAATACAAACTGGACAAGGAAATTTAAAATAAAATACAATACATTTGAGGGAGACTCTGCCGGCTGCGGGTTATCTCCGGATGATGCAGCTCGTCTAAGTCCCTAAGTCAGCCACATCATTGCACCAAGCAGGGCCACTAGCTATGAACGTACCTGTGCAATAAAAATGCAGAGCAAGTGTAGTATGAGTACGAAAACAACGTGTACTCAGTAAGTATCCCGCCTAACCTCGAAGAAGTAGTGACGAGAGGTTGACTTTGACACTTACTAGAGGTCCAAAAATATCAAGTGCACTAAATAAATGAATTAATATATGCAGTGTAAATACATATGACATACAAGTATAGATTACGTGGTACATTCTCCCTCTTTAAAATTTACTCAACTCTCTACTAGCAAGTTCCCTCCATAACCGAAGCATAAAAATAAATATAGTGGATTTCATCAAAGAGGCTGTCATAATCCAAACCAGGGGAAAAACCCTCAGATGAACTGGCTTTTTGCCAAATATTTCACACGATTCCATGGGGATGATGTATATTTATAGGAAATGCCGAGGCGAACGGCCCGATCCAACATAAAAGTAAACTGTGCACTGCCGAAGGGTCGAACGACGCGAACCATAGATGCATCTATTAATCTGCCGAGGCGACCGAACTGCTCCCATGAGAGTGTGGTACATAAATCCTGCCGAGGCGAACAACCCGATCCCATAAGAGTGTTGGAAATGAATCACCCTGCTCGCAGAATATAAATTGCAAAGCGGTCACACATAAGATTACACATTCAAACAGCCCATCCCGTCTATATCGGGAAACAATTACCCAAGAAATGAAAATTTTGCTTTTAATGGTCACAAAGATAGTATTTAAATCTTTTTCTAGAAATTTTTTTCTCAGGTTCGATAAGGTTTAGATATTTTAAAAATCGTCAGAAAAGATACAAGTACGGCAAATAAAATATGCTTTCGGTTCCTAGACTACCCAGACATAAGCATAATAGTACTTCATGCGTACGTATCCCCCACAAATAGTAGAACATATTTAATTAGTTCACCTATGGGGACAATTCCCCCTCACAAGGTTAGAAAGGAGACTTACCTCGCTCTGAAGATTCATCACCGGCCTCCAATCCCCCTCCGACGCTCAAATTGATGCACGACGCCCCAAAACTATCCAAATAACGGGAAAACCAATGAAAATACACTCTAATACTTATACCAATTTAATTCATATAAATCCCCAACTCCGCTCGGAAAGTTGACAAAATTACCCTCGGGCCCACGTGCTCGGATTTTGAAACTTTTCGAAGATAATGATTAACCATAGCCTTACTAACTCAAATATACAATTTACTCTAATTTCATGCTCAAATTCGTGGTCAAAATCCAAGAATGCAAATTCTAGGTTGTTCTTCCAAATTTCCAACTTTTCCACAATTTTTCATGATTTTCCATGTAAAAATCTAGATATAATCCAAGTAATTAACTTGCAATAGGTGGGATTGACTTACCTCCAAGTTGCTAGATGAACATCCCTCTCAAGAAGCTCCAAAAATCTCCCATGAATGAAGAAATGAGCAAAAATGCTCAAACCCCCACTTTAAACACTCACTGCCCAGCGATCTTCGCGTCCGCGACAAAACCTTCGCGCCTACGATGTCCGCGCTTATGGAAAAACCTTCGCGCCTGCGGTCTTCGCACCCGCGGCCAATTCTTCGCGCCCGCGGTGCCTGGCCGGCCCATGCATTTTTGCTTCTGCGACTCATTCCCCGCATCCCCGAGCTCGCACCTGCGTCCATCCAAGCACAAGTGCGATCACACCAGAAGCTGGGAGCTTCAGCTTATGCTCTCCAAGTTCAAACTTGGTCCGAGACTCGTCCAGTTAAGACCTGGTTCTCCCGGGGCCCAACCCTAACATACCAACAAGTTCCAAAACATAATGCGGACCTGCTTGAGGCCTCAAATCACATCAAATAACATCGAAACAACGGATCATAACTCAATTCAATCCTTATAAACTTTTAAATTTCCAACTTCTACATTCGATGCCGAAACTTATCAAATCATGTACGATTGACCCCAAATTTTGCACACAAGTCACATTAAACATTACGGACCTGCCCCAAATTTTGAAATCGCACTCCGACCCCGATATCAAAATTTCTATTTTCGGCCGGATTTCTCAAAAACCTTCAAATTTCTATCTTTAGCCAAATGACTTCAAAATAACCTACAGACCTCCGAATTCATTTCCGATCATGCTTCCAACTCCAGAATCACCATAGAGGATCTATTCCCAGGCTCGGAAGCGCTGAACGATGCGCTAGGGCTCAAAACGACCTGTCGGATCGTTACACTCTGATGTATAGAGATACTACTTTCCTTATGTAGCTTGTGACTTATGATGTTTTGGGTTTTGGGAATTTTGTGTATTACTAGAGTGTTGGTTATTGTACATGCCGAGCGGCGTCGTTACCATTTACTTCGTTATCTGTTGCAGTTAGTTGTTAAGTTTTGCTTCCATTTTTGATATTTCCACAATTTGTTAGGCTTACCTAGTCGTACAGACTAGGTGCCGTCACGACGTTTTACAGAAGGTGTTTTGGGTCGTGACAGGATCGGTACGGAGATGTTTGTACTTATCTTCGAGAGGCTACGTGATATTTAGGAACACTTCCCTTCTTGATTCCTCGTCGTGCGATTTGATTCCATTGAAACTTATGCCTTCATTTCCTTCCTACTCAATCTTATGCGATGTGGAGCGCTGGTTATCAATTGGGCATCGAGGATTTGTAATGGTACTTGACGAGATTTGGGCATATGTGATTTTTTTGCTCGTGCTCTATTAAATTATAGTAAAGTTTAAGATATCGTCTCACAAAGATTGGAACCACCTAGGATACAAATTTGTATTGTCTTTGTCATTATTTGAGAGAATTAAATTGATGAAAGAGGTTGTTCTTAAAAATGTAAAATAAAAGCAAGAATTATTTTTGTTTTTAAAATAAAAATAAAAATAGAGGTTGGAATACTTTGAATTATCAAAATAAAACCATCATAATAAGACCGAAATTCTATTACTTGTTTCTCTATTTAATGAAATGATTGCTTATTTCTAATTCAACCAAATCACATAAAAGTAACCAATTAATAACACCTCTTTCGATTAGTGTAGTCAACCGATTAACAGTGAAACAAAGACCTTGTTTAAAGAATGATCACTTATTTCTAAGACATCACTCCACGTAAAAATAATATATAAATAGCATCGTTCGTGCTTAATGTTATGAATTTATTAACAGTTAGTGACATTGAACAATAATTGACTAATAACACCTCTTTTGATTAGTGTAGTTAACCAATTAAGTAATGGCTTCAAACAATAATTATCTTAGTTTAGTGCACCAAGTGAGAAAAAGCCTCTTTCGATTAGCCTTTGCTAAATGAATAAACATGTTTAAATCTTTCTCTTCTTTCGAATAAGAAATAAAATAATAAAATAAAGATTTTGGTAAGTGAATATAATTATATCGATATAATCAATATCAAATACCTTGGTGTATAAAGATGATAAGGAAAAATCTCAACATAAGAAGATAATACAATTAAGATAATTATTATAACACTTTTATAGCTTCATCTAGTATCCCAACCAAAGAAAATTACTCCATCACGGAGAAAAGTAAAAAAAAAAAAAATCTATTCCTACAATAAAAGAAATAACTTTTAAAACTAAAATAAATCCAATTGTAACCCGACCGATCGTTTTGCGTTATCGGACCCCGTTCCCCTAAATAAAACTTCCCATAGCGGCTTATTTTGATTTATGACTTGCGGGGGCTGGTGGTCCGGGATTCGGAAGTGTTTAGAGTGCTATAGGAACACTTGGTTCCTTAAGGTTGGCCTTTAAGGCCAAGTTTGACTTCGGTCAACATTTTGGGTAAACGACCCCAGAATCGAGTTTCGACGATTCTGGTAGCTTCGTATGATGATTTTGGACCTGGGCGTATGTTCAGAATGGGTTTATGATGACCCAGGAGCGTTTCGGCGCCCAATATTCAAATTAAAAGTCCCTTAAGTTCCTATTGTGGTTTGGGATGTGTTTTTGTGTTATCGAGGTCCGAACGGAATTTCGAGACCGAGAATAGTTCCGTTATGTCATTTAGGACTTGCCTGCAAAATCTGGTGTCATTCCGAGTAGTATAGGTCGGTTCGGCGCGTTGTTAGCGAAGTCAAGAAAACTTAAAGTTCCTAAGTTTGGTTTGCAGGTCTGTATATATATATATATATATTGGCTCATTCCTCTTTTTGACTGCTTTTGGTAAAAATGGCTTGCTATCTTTTTCAATAAACGTTTTGAACTTTAAAACTTGGCATGTATTGGGATGTTTAATCAAGCATGGGAGCAAACCTTAGTAATTTAAGTATGGGCTTGCCTAACCCCGGTGTTGGGCGCCATCACGACCTGAGTTAGTATTTGGGGTCATGACAACATTTTGAATCCTTAGTAATTTAAGTGTGGTCTTGCCTAACCCCTGTGTTGGGCGCCATCACGATCTGAGTTAGTATTTTGGGTCGTGACAACATGGTATCAGAGCACTAGGTTCACGTAGGTCTCACAAGTCACGGGTAAACCTAGTAGAGTCTTGCAGATCGGTATGGAGACGTCCATACTTATCTTCGGGAGGCTATAGGGTGTTAGGAAAGTCTCTCCTTATTTTTATTCTATCGTGCAGTCAATGGTTTACTAAATTTCATTCTTCTATTCTCTCAAAGATGGTGAGGACGCGTGCATCCGATATTTCAGACCTGGGAGGGGCCGCTACCCCTGTTGTTCGAGGCCGTGGCAGAGGTCGGGGGAGGGCACTGGCCCGAGCTATTCCAGTCATACCACCACCAGAGGACCCTACTATAGAGGAGCAGGATGAGGTCCCCCCAGCAGGTCCTGCTCCAGTGGACTTTATGACGGCGCCAAGACTCTAGGAGATCATGGTCCGTATGATGCGTTTCATGGACACCATGTCCCAGGCAGGTTTATTTCCGGCAGATCCGGCGACATCTCAGGCAAGAGGGCCCCCCCCAGACTCCTACCGCCCGGGCTGCAGGTCAGGCAGCAACAGTTCATCATACCCCCGGTACACTGCCCGTAGGTGGGGCCCAGCCTGTAGTAGCAGCACCTGAGCTCAGACCAGTTGCAGACAGCGATCCGCAGAAGTTACTGGATAGATGGACTCGATTGCACCCTCCTATATTCGGGGGTGAGAAGGGCGAGGATGCCCAGGACTTTATCGATAGGTGCAGGGACAGACAGCACAACATGAGGATAATGGAGTCCCATGGAGTGGACTTCACTACTTTTCAGCTTGAGGGCAGGGCCCGCAGATGTGGCAGTCCTATATCCTGGGTAGACCGGCAGGTTCCCCTTCCATAACTTGGGAGCAGTTCACTCAGCTGTTCCTGGACATGTATATTCCACCCTCCGAGAGGGAACAATTGCGATATCAGTTTGAGCAGCTAGAGCAGGGACAAATGTCAGTGACAGACTATGAGGCCAGGTTTTCTGAGTTGTCTCGTCATGCCCTTATGATACTTCCTACTGATGCTGAGAGAGTGCGCAGATTTGAAGCTGGGCTGCACTCAGGTATTAGGACCAACATGGCCCGAGAGGTGGAGATGGGGACTCCCTATCAGCTTGTGGTCGAGATAGCTCACCGGATTGAGAGTTATCATTCGAGAGGCAGAGAGCAGGGTTAACAGGATAAGAGAGCTAGATTTTAAGAAGATTTTAGAGGTGCCCCAAACAGGGGTAAAGGTCAGTTCGGTAGAGGCCAGCCTAGCAGGCCTCCATATTCAGCTCCTCCACTACCTCCCCATGGTGCTCTAGTGAGGCCTTATTCCAATGCCATGCCAGAGAATTCGTACCGCCCACCATCCATTCAGGGTTTCTCAGGCGGGTATTCCGGTCATCAGGCATCTTCTAGTCCTTACTTCAGTGACATGCCAGAGAGTTCTCACCGTCCCTTAGCTGTCCAGGGTCTTTCTTCAGGGCAGCAAGCCATGCCACCAGCTAGATGTTATGAGTGTGGGGTTCCAGGCCATATGAGGAGGACTTGTCCCAGGCTTCAGGGCAAGGCCGTTCAACAGAGCTATCAGCCTACACTTTCAGCACCAGCCGTTCGTCCACCCAGAGGTGGAGGGCAGACTGGTAGAGGTCATCCCACATGTGGAGGCCAGGTAGGGGGAGCTCTGCCGGCCCCTATTCATTCCAACGGAGGTTATTCTTCCGGTGCTCCAGCTAGATTCTATGCTATCCCGGCCAGATCAGGTGTAGTGGCCTCAGACGCCGTGATCACATGTATTATTACAGTATGTGGTAGAGAGGCATCGGTGTTAGTTGATCTAGAATCCACTTATTCCTATGTTTCGGTCTTATTTTCTCATTTTCTGGATATCCCTCGTGATTCCTTGGGTTCTCCTATTTATGTGTCCACTCCCGTGGGCGATTATGTGGTTGTAGACCAGATTTGTCGGTCCTGTGTGATTTCATTTTGTGGGTTCGAGACTCGAGCGGATCTCTTATTACTTGACATGGTTGATTTCGAGATTATTTTAGGCATGGATTGGCTATCTCCTTATCACGCCGTGCTAGATTTCCATGCCAAAACAATTACTTTAGTCATGCCAGAGTCGCCTAGGCTAGAGTGGAGAGGTTCCTCAGTTAGTGCAGCCAGCGGGGTTATTTCATTCCTGAAGGCTCGACACATGGTCGAGAAGGGTTGTCTGGCCTACCTCGCCTATGTGCGGGACACCACCGCCGAGTCTCCGACGATTGATTCAGTGCCAATTGTTTGAGAGTTTGCTGATGTATTTCCTTCGGACCTTCCGGGCATGCCTCCGGATCGTGATATTGATTTCTGCATTGATTAGGTCCAGGCACCCGGCCTATATCTATTCCTCCGTACCGTATGGCTCCTTCAACTCTTTCGGAGCCATACGGTACGGAGGAATAGATATAGGCCGGGTGCCTGGAGCTAAATCAATGCCGAAATCAATATCACAATCGGGAGGCATGCCTGGAAGATCTGAAGGAAATACATCAGCAAACTCTCGAACCACTGGCACTGAATCNGCCGAGTCTCCGACGATTGATTCAGTGCCAATTGTTTGAGAGTTTGCTGATGTATTTCCTTCGGACCTTCCGGGCATGCCTCCGGATCGTGATATTGATTTCTGCATTGATTAGGTCCAGGCACCCGGCCTATATCTATTCCTCCGTACCGTATGGCTCCGAAAGAGTTGAAGGAGCAGCTTGAGGAGTTGTTAGCTAAGGGGTTCATCAGGACGAGTGTATCGCCGTAGGGTGCTCCAGTTCTATTCGTGAAGAAAAAGGATGGGTCATGCAGATGTGTATTGATTACCGCCAGTTGAACAAGGTTACCATTAAGAACAAGTATCCTTTGCCGCGCATCGATGATTTGTTTGACCAGTTGCAAGGTGCTCGTGTGTTTTCTAAGATTGATTTGAGATCGGGGTATTATTAGTTGAGGATTCGGGCTTCAGATATTCCGAATACTACTTTTCGTACGAGATATGGCCATTATGAGTTCCTGGTGATGTCCTTTGGCTTGACTAATGCCCCAGCAGCATTCATGGACTTGATGAATAGGGTGTTCAATCCGTATATTGATTCCTTTGTCATTGTCTTCATTGATGACATTTTGATTTACTCACATAGCCCGGGGGAGCACGAGCAGCATTTGAGAGTTGTACTCCAGACTTTGTCAGAACAGAAGCTATATGCTAAATTCTCCAAGTGTGAGTTCTGGTTGGATTCCGTGGCATTCTTGGGGCATATGGTATCCGGAGAGGGTATCAAGGTTGATCCTAGGAAGATCGAGGCAGTTCAGAGTTGACTGCGTCCTACTTCAGCTACAGATATCAGGAGCTTTTTGGGCCTAGCAGGCTATTATCGCCGATTTGTGGAGGGGTTCTCTTCTATTGCAGCTCCATTGACCAGATTAAATCAGAAGAATGCCCCATTTTGATGGTCTGACGAGTGTGAGGCGATCTTTCAGAAGCTCAAGACAGTATTGACCTCAAAACCAGTTCTAGTATTGCCTTCCGGTTCTGGGATGTATACAGTATATTGCGACGCTTCACGCGTTGGCTTGAGGTGTGTATTGATGCAGGAGGGGAGAGTTATTTCTTATGCTTCGCGCAAGCTGAAGGTTCATGAGAAGAATTATTCTGTGCACGATTTGGAGTTGGCAGCGATTGTTCATGCTCTTAAGATTTGGAGGCACTACTTGT